>VDFB02389837.1:0-15290 GCA_007258455.2 Sequoia sempervirens
GAACACCTAACAAAATTTAGTTGATGTCTGAAGTGGCTCCACTCTTTTCCAACACTCCCATTTCACAAACTAGATGTATTTCAAATTTTCTTCAACTACTTAGACTTTTCAAACAAGAGTTTCTTATATATTATAGGAGTAAACACATTCCCTTGAACCATTTTTTGATTTGATAGTTCAAAATGTACTATAAATTATACTTGACAATGTCACAACTCTACACCTTGAAAGGATTTTGTGTTAGAAATACAAGCTTGCTTACATCATTGTTAATAGTGTAATTTAGTGATGTTCAATGGATTGTATCTCCTTCAATGACATAAAATTTGGTTTGGATGTTAATATGGATTCACCATCAAGGTGAGTTATCTTGTTATCATTAACATAACCACACAATTGGATGCATGTTGATATGGATTCAATATCAAGGTGATAACATAACCACACAATAGGACGTATAGTGAATGTTAACCTTCACTCATATAATACATATCATATGTATGACCAACACAAGGTTTATAGTCTCATCTCAGACTAAATGGCATTTGATGTAAAATATTATGATTCTACAATAGGAGTGTGCATAAGAGAAAAAAATTTAACTAATTCATTTTATAAATTTAACAATAAAAAGGTAAGAAGACTTTCCATTTAATATTAAAACTACAAAAAATATTAAATTTTACATTTCAATTCAATTGAAGTACCAATATATTTCAAGGCAACATCATAAAGGAAAAATAAATCACCTGGAGAAATGAAAATTCCAAAACCCCTTACCATTTAGGAGACTAAGACTATTAATATTGCTACCGCATTTCTTGAAAAAGATATTCCAACCTTTGATAGAGATGCTTACATTTTCAAGCCATGTATTTCCCCTTTACATGTGTATTTTATAGATTTTCATCTCAAATCTTATCTCCTATCTATGCATGAAACTTGTTGAGTGAATATTTTGTAATCAATTAATGAATTACAAGATGGTAATTTCAGCCACAACTATGATGAGAATTTAATCTCTCCTCTCAAAAAGGGGAGTTTCCCTTCTTACTGCTCTTTAAACTTATTGGTAACTAACCTAGATTATATACACTAATTTTATCCATTAGGTGTTATAGTCGTCATTTTCTCTTTTTTCAGAAAAGATGTTTCTTTCTTACAACAATACTTATTATGAAAAGTAATCTACTTCAAAGTATTATCCAGAGCAGTAATAACCAATATCAAACTTGATTAGACGTAAGAGTAATCAACAAATATATTAGTGATTTTCATAGCTTGAAAACCAACAAAAGCTCAAATAATTTTGTTGTTTCCAATGATGATTCTGAAAGATGAAATGTGAAGCATGTTGTAGCTCAAAGACTTCAACTTATGCCACCAAAAGATCCATAAGAATGTAGAAAATAACTATAGCTCAAAGTCTTCGAGTTATCAACCAAGTTCTCACACAAACACATAAACTCCAAATGCAATAAAGTAGCACAAAGACTATCAATATTAGATTTGAAATCCCCTTTCAACAATTTGATATAACACCACTTTATCAATCAATTGCAAGAAAATGTGATAAGAAAGGCATAAGAACAATCTTACACATAACCAATAAGATCCAAAACAAAGAGTGGATGCAAATTCGCCTCTTTTATTGATCAATTTTTGATATGCAAATTAAACTCAAAGATTCAAGTATGCTCTTCAAATGGGTAGTGCTTCACTTCAAAATATCAAAGGTCATGTAGAATTTCAAAGAAGTAGACACCTTCACAAGTTTCTCATGAATAGCATTGCTAATTTGTTCCCCCCAAAAAATATGTTGTTTCCTCTTCTTGATAACATGAATATATAAATACATCCATTCTTGGAAGGTAGAAAAGTTGGGAAAACCTTTAACTCTGCTAAGGAGAGTAATCAAATCATTAATTTCCTCAACAAAGTCACTCCAAGGAAAAAATTTGGGCCATCTTGAAATGTTGGGCCTTGGATTTTTCATCCATCTTGCATTAATTTCCCTCCTACAATTATCTGGATCCTTATCATAATTCTCTTGTGCCTTTTCAATTGTTATATTTGTGTATGAATCAATGCTAGGACACCAAAAAATCAAGTCAAATAATTTTGCATCAAGCTGGATGACTATATTCCCATTAGGATCTCCCACACTCCTGTCATCCTTGTTATAATGTGCCACTACTGCAAGTAAAAACTTAGGGTTGTGTGTCACAACTAGAAAGGAAGACACCAACTGAATGTTGCTCTCAACAATGTATCTCATCTCTTCATACAATGGTTGGTTCTTGGTTCTTTCCAAAAAAGTTGACATTTCAACATGTCCTATCTCCGTGTTCCTTATGTCATCAATGTTGGAAAAAATCGAGGTGGTCAGAAGAACCCCTTGATACTTGTACTTCATAGCTTTCTTACTTAGAGAAGGATTTGACATTTGAGGAGCAGTTAGGAAAAGATTGTATCCTTTCGAGAATGCAGGTGCGAAAGTCTGAAATGGCGTGCACAAATAGTTGTAGTAAGAATTTGTGTTTTTTGATGTTAGAAAAAAATTCAAGGTTGAAAGTGCAATAGTGGGAAAAAATCAAGCTTCTACAAGTGAATTGGTAGCTTGGATGTGAAGATTAAGAAATTATGAGCATTAGCATGAAAATTTGCATATGGGTGTAATGGCGCTAAAATTTAGCGCTTTTGCTTATGCTTTGCAAGATTGGATTTAATGGTAAATAAATTTTACACATTTACAAGTGTTTTGATTTCTAAGTGCAGTCGCACTAAATTTTAACACTATTGCATGTTGGTCTAGAGACAAAATGATGCAAGGGCGGAGAAATTCTTTGCCCCTACACAGGGTAAAACACATTGATGCAAGGTTGGTAAATTTTATTGACCTTGCATAAAGTAGAACTTTGAAGTGCACTAGCAGAAAAAAATGCCACTCTAACACTTGGAAAAAGTGTGAAATTGTGTCAATTAGGGTTTAAATCTCGACCTACACATGGGTTATGAATACACAGTAAATTTCATTGCTATTGCATGCAAGGTAGGTAACAATTGATTAGCTTGTTTATTATGCATAGGTAGAGAATTTTCGCATTTATGCATGTGAAGTCAAATGATATGATGCAAGGCAAGGAATAATCCCTAACTTGCATCCTTGGAAAAAACGGTTGGTGTTCAATCTAAAGGATGCATGAGTGACAAAATTTCACTCGCTTAACATGTTTAATTTTTTTTATGTATATATGTATCATGTGATTTAAACCCCACAATAAACACACATTCAAAATTTAAAAACATGCTAAACAAGATTTAAAGCCCCATGTACATGGGGTTATTGTATATTAAGACAACACAAAGGATGAAGGTTGGGTTTAAAAACCCGACCAACCCTCTTGTGAATATCAACTACATTAGGTAAAACTTGTGGTTTCAAAGGAATGAATCATGGGAATTAAACCCCACGAGGTATTAATCAAAACTAAAAAAGAGGAAAACCCTAATCTAGTTTCAAATAAAGACTAGGGCACAAACGATGGCAAACAAACTGAAACAATAAAAAATTATGGAACAAAGGAAAATGTGAAAACAAAACGTAGTCAATTAAACCATAAACCAAAGTTCATACATGCAAAATATTGAAACTAAAATGAAAAACATAGTAAAAATCCGTACATACATGGCGACTGGAAACAACAATGAAAACCCTAAGTAAATTCACTTAAATCCTTGTGAAAATCCAAACACAGGTTCGAAGGAGGAAAACAAGCAAAGTGTGACCTCAAAAAGACATAACAAATGGCAAGGATGAAAATAAAATGAAATACAACCAATTAAAATCAAAACAAAACACATTTAATAATGTGCAATTAATGCACTTGTGTGAATTTGAGATGCAGTGGCAGAAAAAATTGACACCTATGCACTTTTTAAAACATTCAAAAAAAGACATACAGGGGTGCTGAAATTCAACACTCCTGCATGTTTTATTTTTTGCATCGAGTATGCAAGGGCATTGAAATTTAGTGCTCCTACATATGTGGAAAAATGACTAACTCTGAATGAATCTTTGCAACTTTTTCCTTTTTGTGAATTTTAAAAGGTAGAAAGACTAGACACTCGAAAAGACTTTTTGAGGCTTGGGACCACACACAAGGGAAAGTAAGATTTTCCTTGTTTTGCATGCTTAGAGAACATAGGCTACGAAACAAACAAGTTTCGTAGGGGTTATCCCATGAATTAAGCACAACTGAATTTGAGGATAATAGCTTGCTTTGATTGGTGAGCTTCTTTCGATCATCCTTTGAAGCAATCAAAGGTAGAAGAATCCTAGACTCTAAGTGCCTCCATCCATCCATTAGGCTATAGAGTCAGGCGACAAAAAAAGACCAAAAGAAAAAGATACAATGTAACATGCCCAACTAATATTTCCAAAATAAATTAATAATTGACATTATGAATATAAATTTAAGACATAAATCACATAACTATTTTCCAACATAGCAATTTCATGTCCATAAATAAAAAAACAAATTTGAATATATATTCATTTCCAAATGTCAATAGTCAATATACAAATTTTGACTTGGCACTAAATCCCCACATAGTCAATACAATAATTACATCAATGATACAAGTACATCAATAAGATCAAAATTTAATTGAAATTCCTCTTCAACATCTCACCTCCATTGGTGAACAAGAACATGGTTCAGGTGCTTTTCCACCCAACCACGAAGCAATGCTTCCCCAAAATTCTCCTGTCCATTGAAGAATACCCGACCCTGCACAAAACACTTAGCAAGAGATATAGTTTGCAAGGTGGAATTTGTGTGTGCCTAACTACATGCATTTCTATCTATTGTTAGAACATGCAAGTTCCATGTTAGGTAAAAAGATAAAGAAAACAAAGAGAGGATAAATAAATAAATAAATAGTTTGTTCTGAATAAAATGACTACAAAGCTTGGACAAGCTCATGCTGCATAAAATGCAACTTAAATTAGATTTGGAAAAGAAAATCTACACTCTCTGACACCCATTCCCAGAAGGTAGCTTTCCATAACAAAGGGGTATCCATCCCTTTTAGACCATCAACTAGCATCATATTCCAGTGTGTTATAGTCTATCTTAGTAATTTTGTATCATTCCATTTCATCAAACATTAAGCAAGTGATCCATTTATTTGGGATATCCATTCATCTATTCATCATATATTGTATTTGCATTTCAACACTGTTCCATTTCTACAGTTCTTTTTTTGCAAATGAAATTAAACATTCATAATCAAATGAGTAAATTAAGATGAAATAAGAAGGTATACTACATGCATGTGCATGTGCATAAATGTAGCATTTATGCATGTACACATATATGCCTGAAAATAAACATAGTTTGGAATATGCGTATACATTCTTAAGATTTAAGTAATAAATTCCATTTTGTAAGCAGTTCCTTTTCATATTCAACTAAACTATGTTCTGATCAGATGCATAGTTTTGGTCATACAATAATCATAATTTATAGTTTACAACATGAGAAAAACATCTATACAATAGTCTCAATAATTATTCTAATTTGTTTTGTTTTGAATGGTCATACCGATTCAATATATTCAAATTTATAGTTAAAAATAAAGATCGAGAAGAGTTGGTTTGATTCCAATGTCATCCCATTTGGCTTCTTGATAAATGTATTATTTTGTTCAAGATTGGTGATGAACATAGTAACTATATTCCATTCGACTTATTCAACATTATTTCTTTACTGTTAAAAGTAAAATAAGAACTTTGAAATAAAATACAATTTTGAGTCATCCTTTAATTCACACCCATATGTACGAATAACCAAAAAATTGGGGTCGATATGCATGATATCGCAAGTCGATAAACATGCTAACAATTTATACTTGTTAAATGTTTTCCTTAAGGTTTATCAATCCTCATCCTTGAGGGACTCTTAACTTGTGAAACAGAGTGTCATTAGCCACTGAATATGTGATGGCTCGACACATGATCATTCAAGTATGTATATATATATATACATACATACATATACATACTCGTTGATAGATAAAGAAGTTCACTTTAAATGCTACGAGGGATTCATTTCCCCTCAGCCTGTTAAGGCCTAATATACTAGCAACTACATATTACAAGTCTGCATGCACTATTATTTAGTGAAATTCCACAATAAAATAGATAGATATTACATTCCAACATCTTATTGAACGTAGCAAAGTTGTTCAACTTTAAGAACATGACAAAATGACACAAAGTCATTTTCTAAACATAATACATATACATATTGCTGATTACGGTGGTATCAAGTGTTAAACCTGATAGATTAAAATCACTCCATAAAAAAGTTTAAACTGAGTGATAAGCATCATTCTTTATTTACTCCATTATTGGCGACAATATCGCTATAAACATACACATAATAGACAAAATTATAGGAATTATTTTGAGCCAAAGCATGACTCAAATGATTCTTATCATTCGACCTTTGCAACCGAATTGACATAGAAGCCTCAAACGGGGTTATCATTTGGAAATTAAACAAATGAATATCACCTTCCATGGCGATTACTACCACAAAGAGCATATCAAGGAAATAACAAATTAAACAAACACATGGGCTAGAGCTTGACTGCCACCCTTGCATCGATCATGCATAGCATGTCAATCTATACACACAACAAGGGTTCGCTGGGGGTTTTCACCCTCCAGATGGGGCTTACCAAAGAAATTTAGCAAACACATTATACTGAACAAAGACAACGAATATAGTGGCAAGAATAACAGAGAATAACAATATTGTAATCAATACCCATTATACTCATAAAAGAAAATCACTTGAAAATTTATGATAGAGCTGCCCACTTCCCCATATCTGAGCATCATTTCCATCTTTCTATTATGGAAAGGATCAACCTTCTTCAAATGTGAAGGGGTTACTTGAATATTATTTGTCATTGTCTCTTTCCATACGGTTTCATAATGAATTTTGAATAGAACAAACTCTTATCATTCAAATCCTTTATCACACACACACACATATATATGGTTATACACACACACACATTTATGTATGTATGTATGTATGTATGTATGTATATATATATATATATATATACTTATATAAGTTACAACATTTGTTATCATTACTATTTTATTTCCTTGTCAAGAGCTTACTTTCAAGTTCTTTTGAAAGAATAAATAACATAATCGTTCTTCCCATGATAGATATGTGTAATGAGATGCATTTCCATTACCATTATGAGATTAAATTTGAAACAAACATGGTAAGACAAGTGATAAAATAAATAATATTTCCCATTTAACCAAATAAAATTCCATACAAGCAAGAATGATATCCACCAATTGCAAAACAAATGTAGATGTCATGGCCTATTATAGTGTGTCAGATTCCATATTCAAATCTTGCTTAGCATTTGTCATCCGGCTAAGCATTCCCGCCTCAACCATGTTCTCGTTCTTCAACTTGTACCTGCATACACATTCTTACACTTGAAATTTTTCATTAGTAAACTTTAACCGATAATCATTATAAAATTTTTCTCTTAAATCATAAAGCTTCAAGATATTCATTTTCAAATAATTATTGCATTTATCAAATCTCATAAACATTAAACGATAAATTCTTTTTTTTTCCAAATTTTAAATTTAACTCAACATTATTAAATGCAAGTAAGGAAATTGAGATGTGACATCCTTCCCCACTAGGAAGAGACATCGTCCTGATGTCTAATAAAACAAAATTGATTCACATATGTTCATTTCAACATCAAATCATACTATTTTCAAGCCAAAACATCATAACATACAAATCCAAAATATTAAGCAACAATATATAGTGAATCATCATTAGTCTATCTAAGAAAGCAAATGAGAAAAGGAGTGTTCTATCTTCTCTGCATCCTCCCATGTAGCACTATCCTCATAACACTGATCCCATTGGTCCTTATATTGAATAATGTCTCTATTTCACAACTTGATGTTTCATCTATCCAGAATTCTAATGGGCTCCACCATCACCACTCCTAGATCCTCCACCTGTAAAGAATGCCAATCAAGTATATGAGATGCATCTGGGTGGTATGTCTTAAGCAAAGAAACATGAAACACATTATGGAGTCGAGTTAGAGCAAGTCAATATGTAACCGGGTTGATTACTTCCAATACATCAAATGGGCCCACATATCTTGGAGCCAACTTCGATGATTTCCCAAAGGTAATAGAGCTCTTATGTGGCTTGAATCTTAAAAAGACCTTATCCCCAACTGCAAACTGTCTAAAGGTTGTATTTATGTTTGCATAGCTATTTTGTCTATTTTCTGCCTCCTTCAGTCTGCTCTTGATGAGTCTCATCTACTCTTCCATCTCTTTTAACATTTCAGGACCCACTATGATATTGTCTTCCAATTTATCCCAACTGATGGGAGTATGACACTTTAGCCCATAGAAGGCCTTGAAAGGTGCCACCTAAGGATGGATGATGAGATTTGTTATAAGAAAATTATACCAATGGTAGATACTCTTCCCATTTATATTATTGATCCATATAGTACATCCAAAGGAAATCTACCACCTAATTCACTCTCTTAGTTTGACTGTTGGTCTGAGGATGATAGGTTGAATTGAAATTTAGTTTAGTCCCCAAGGTTGCATTCAAGGTTGTCTAGAAGTTTGAAGTCATCCATGTATCTCTATCGAATATAATGGTCTCTGGCACTCCATGTAAGTGGATGATCTCTTGGACAAATTTCTTGGCCAAGGTTAACGATCCATCCTTAAGATTCCATGGAATAAAATGTGCCACCTTATTCAATTTATTGATTACCACCAGGATGACATCATGTATGTTCTTAATTAAAGGTAACCCCTGTACAAAGTCTATGTTGATCACTTGCCATTTGTACTTAGGTATATCATGAGGATAAAGGAGCCCTGCTAGATGCACGTGCTCAACCTTAACTCGCTGACACTCCAAGCACCTGGCTACATATTCCACTACATCCTTCTTAAGCTTCGACCAATAATACAAGGTTTTCAATTTTGCGATCATCTTTGTAACTCTAGGGTGTCCTGAATATGGTGCATTGTGAACTTCTTCTAGGACCAGCTTCCTAAGCTCTCCAGAATTTGGAATATACATCCACCTCTAGTATCTTAAGATACTATTCAATTCAAACTCATACCCATCAAATCGATGGTCTGACGGATTCTCTTCTAGAGCCTTCTTCACCCTCTCATAGTGTTCATCTCCTTGCAAGTGTTGCATTACCTATTGCCTCAAATAGGATCTTGTAGAGGTCAAGGTTGCTAAATGTCTTCTTCTACTAAGAGCATCTGCCACTTTATTTTCCTTTCCTTTTATATACTCAATTATGAAGTTGTACTCACTAAGGAATTCTAGCCATCTCCTCTGTTGTGCATTGAGGTTTGGCCGAGTGAAGATGTATCTTAGTCCCAAATGATCCATTTTGAGCTCAAATAGCTTCCCCAAAAGATAATGTCTCTACATCTGTAAGGCATGAAATATAGCTGCTAATTCCAAATTATGTGGCGCATAATTCAATTCATGTTGTTTTAGCTTCCTTGACTCATACGCTGCCACTTTCCCATCTTGCATTAAAACTACTCCTACACCATCTCCTGAAGCATCTATGATCACTAAGAATTGACCATTTGGATCGGGTATAGTCAACACTAGGGCTATTGTGAGCTTCTCCTTCAGGAGTTGGAAGGCTTACTCACACTTCTCAGTCCACTCAAACCTCTTTCCTTTCTTTTGAAGTGAAGTTATTGGGGCTGCAATTTGAGAAAACCCTTGCACATATTTCCTGTAATATCTAGCAAGGGCCATAAAGCTTCACACCTCCCTCACACTCTAAGGCATCAACCACTCCATGATTGCTTTTATCTTTTTGGGATCCACATAGATTCCCTCAACTAAAATAATGTGACCTAGGTAGTGCACCTTGTCCTGTTAAAACAAGCACTTGGATAGCTTTCCAAAAAGCTTCTTCTCCCTCTGACGTTGTAAGACTATCCTCAAGTTTCGGTTGTGCTCCTCAATAGACTTGGAGTAAACCAAAATGTCATCAATAAATAATAGGAAAAATTCATCCAAATCATACTGGAACACATTGTTTATAAGATTCATGAAAGCTACAAGTGCATTGGTAAATCCAAACAGGACAACGGTGAACTCGTAATTCCCATACTGAGTTTGGAAAGTAGTCTTTGAATTATCTTCTTTCTTTATTCTCAACTGATGATAACTAGATTTAAGATCTATTTTTGAGAATACTGACGCTCCCTTCATTTGATCAAATAGTTTGTTGATCCTCGGGAGGGGATATTGATTTTTGATGGCCACTTTGGTCAACATTCGATAATCAATACACAAACGCAAGGTTCTCTCCTTCCTTTTCACAAAGATAATCAGTGCTCCCCAAGGTGACACACTGGGCCTAATAAGCCCCTTGCGTAACAAATTTTGTAACTGGGCTTTCAATTCACAAAGCTTGGTGGTGGTCATCCTGTATGGGGCCTTAGATTGAGGCTCGAATCCAGGCACTAGATCAATAGAGAAATCAAATTCTCGCTTTGGAGGCATCTCAATGAGATCTTCAAGAAACACATCCCAAAATTCCCTAAAGATAAGGTAATTATCTAGGTATGGTTTCTCATTCTTGGGTTCACTGACATGCACAACATATGTGACACAACCTTTCCTCTGAGCCCTCTTGAGCTACATAGCTAATATTTTCCTAAGCTTCGAGGGTCTTTGTATCCCATGAATCTCAATCGAGTATCCATAGTCATCTCTAGACAACTCACCGTATTATCCTCATAGTTTACAATGGATTTTTGCTCAGTTAACTAGTTGATTCCCAAGATTACATCATAGGGTCCTAGAGGTGCTATGTAAAGGTCAAATTGGGTTAGGAAGTTGGAAAGTTTTAACTCGATGCAATATAAACATGAATCTACTTCTCAATCTGCTCGATTTCCATACTGAACTGACCATGAGTTTGCTGAATATCCTAGTCTAATGGGAAGCTTATAAATAATTCTAGGATCTATAAAACACTTAGCAGCTCCAGTATCTATCAAAATAGAAATAGTTCAGCCATAGAGCTTACTAGTCAATCATACCAGAGAAGCCTGGTACTATGCTTGCCTATTATCCACCGCTGCATGGATCTCGAATTACAGGGTTTGTTGTTGGTTTCCTTCCTTCTATGACTTTGAATTCTAAGGGAAACTAGATGCATAATGGTGTCCCCCACAAGTGAAAAACCCAACATGTGGTCCTTTTCAACCTCTAGACTTATCCTCTTTTGAGTACCTCTGGTTACTACTAAAGTTGTTGTTGCCCCCATTAGCCCTTTTGTTCCTTCCACCTTGGTTGCCTTCTTACCTTTCTAGAGGGTCTCTTTCCCTTCTTAAATTATTGATCTGATGGGACTTATTTCCCTTTTGTCCATCTCCCTTCTAAAACTTTTTGTTTCTAAATTGAGGCTTGAAGTCTGAACCCTTGCAAAGATTGGACAACTATTGCAACTTTGTTCTTACTTAATGGCCTTCTCAAAAGCTTCTACCATTGTAAGGGGATTGTGGAGGTCCACCTTAGCTCCAATGTGGGGTCTCAATCCTAATATAAACTTTCAAATCCAAAAATGATCATCGGATTGGTATTGCGGTACATTCTTAAGCAAATTGGTAAACTTCTCCCAATACTAAACTACAATCAGGTCGCCTGATGAGTCCAAATAATGACTCATTTTTGTTAGGGTTTATCATATGTTTGTTATTTTCACTATGGGGTTTTAGCACTTGGTTACTAATAATCTCTATGTTATTTCCCTGAAACTTATGAACTTTGGGCATGAACTTATCCTTGTAACTTTTGATGGTATTTAACTTGCTATGTGACATATCTATATTAATTTTTCATGTGATTGAATGAATGTTATTCTAAGGTGATTATGGATATACAATTTTCTTGTGCATGCTAATGTGATAATGTAGGATCACATTAAGATACAAATATAAATGAAGCTTGCAAGGTGGAAGAAGTTCATGCTAGCTGGCCAGTTGCTAAAGAAGTCAAAAGATGGACATTAAAAAGGTCAATGGAGGGAAACTTCTAGCTCGTGTGGAAGCTATAACTTACCTTTAAATGACCATGTCTATTAGTTGAGTAGATTTAGGAGGTGTTGCTATGCTAGATTCTCATTGAGGCAAGATTGGTTTGACCAAGTCTTGTGCATGTATAACCTCCTTTCTCTTTTTCATGCTTTCAATAAATGGCGTCCTCCTAGTCTGTTGGAGTCGATTGCCCAGTTAGTTAGGGTTAGTTAGAAGCTTTCCTTCTATAAATAATGATCAGATGTTCCTCTTCACAAGGTTGGATGTTCTGATATTGTACTTTCATTTTTAGTTTCAAGGAATACAATCATGTTGTTGTTATGATGTAACAATGTTCTCAAAGAATAAAATGATACTTTGATTTGTTGCATATGAGTTAGTTTACGGAAGACTCATTCAATTTGGCACACTTGGTGAGAATTCCATCCATTTAGTTTAATAGTTACTTTTTTGTTCAGTAATTAGTTACGGTCTTAGCAACTATCTGTTCTCATAGCCATTGGAACTTCATTCTGTGTCTGTTCCTGCAGCCAAGGCAGACAAAGTAACTTCTTGTCTGTTTGTTGAGATTTATGTTTCTGTCATTCATTTTAGTTCAGTTTAGTTGTTGATTTATGCTTAGTATTTTTGCTAATTCCTCTCAAGCATTTTAATTTTAGTACGGTTTCCTTTCTAGTTGTAGGATAAGGATGACTACAATTGAGTCCTAGTGCACAAACAGTGCTGACCCATTTCAAGTTCACGTCCCTGGGTTGATAATGAAATGAAACTTCATGATGAGCAAGATAACTACTTAGTGCAGATATCTAATATCTAAGTTATAGCTTTAAGGGCTTAGTTATTAAACCATTAGAGGATGCCAACATTTTTGGCACCGTTGTTGGGGATGGTGTCAAACTAGGAAGTTCTTCTGAGTAATTTCTAGTTTCTTTCCTTTTTTTAGTATCTCTGAAGTTTGTTTTTAGCATATACTGCATTTGAAGAGTAATGATCCGCTATTCTTTCACCAATTCTTTGTGTGAGTTGGTTGATACTGAGTTAATACCACATACATAGAGGCAGGAGAAGAGATGCTCTAGGGAGATTCCTTCTTAATGACCCTAATCCTGATAACCAGCTAGTTAAGGTTCAAAATTTTCCAGGAGAAGAAGAAGAAGAGGAAATCCTTTCATTGACGCATTTCCCAATTTTGACCAGTTTTGAAACTTCCTCTAAAGAGAAAGCTGCCCAAAACCTGATTGAGAACCCATTTTCTTTGACAATCCATCAAGCAATTATGGCTGGCCAAAACCAAAATAGACCTAACCAACCATCTTTTACATTCCATATCACTCACTAGAATGAAGTTGATAACCTTAAGAGCATCCCTGCTTCATTCCTTCCTAAATTCTATGGGCTGGAAATAGAGGACCTTGACACTTTCTTGTTTGAATTTGATATCCTCTGTAGAAGCTATGATTACACTACTGATGCCCATAGGCTTAAATTGTTTCCTACTACCTTGAAGGAAGCTACATTAAGATGGTTCATGGGCTTAGTTAGGAATACTGTAGAGACTTGGGATGATATGAAAACAAAGTTTCTTGAGAAGTATAAAGAATACTATAGAGGCGGTGATATGAGAGGAGATGATATCTTCAGGATGCAGCAAAGGGAGGATGAAAGTTTGGAGGACTATATTTCAAGGTTCCTATTTTGTCTGCAGAAATCCCTACATCATGCACTCAATGAAGTCTCAGAAGTTTCTCTTTCTTAGAGGGATCAATGAAAATTACATTGATGCTCTAGACTTGATAGGAGGAGGAGATATCACCCAAGTTCCCTGGGATGATATTAAGAAGATATATCAGAATTATTCCAGGGCATCCATAAAGAAAGGAAGAGGTTACCAATCTTCTATGGGTAAATCCTCCACTAATGGAGTTTCAAGGATGGCAATCATTCATTTGCTGGCAGATTTCAAGCAGGATATCATAAACAATATGGCCACTCAGCTAGATACACTTCAAGAAAAGAAGAAACATGAAGTGGCAAAGGCAATGTTGGTAGAATATTGTCCTCATTGTAGGAAAAAGAAGGACTGCAGATGCAAAATGGTAGCCAAAATTGAAAAAAACAAATTACACCAAAATTTAGGCTAATTCAGGGTGATGACGATCAGGTTTTCTACATTGCACAAAGAAGGCCATGGGCTACAAGACAAGGTATGCCACCAGATCCATTATCTTTTAGTGGACCTTATTTGAATTCTTATGCATCCAATAACCAATGGCAATCCCCATACTCATCAAACTTTGGAGGATATCCACCTTAGCCTTGGAACAACCCTTGAAATACTTGATCCAATTACCAAAAATCTCCACCTTAGTGGCAATAATTCTAGGGGAATTGGTAGAAACCTCTAGGAAACTGACAATAGACATCCCAATGGAGAGGAGGACAACAATGGCCAAACCAGGTAACTTGTTGCATGCAACCACCTCCACAGCCTCAACAACCTGCCAGAATGCCTCCTCTGAACTCAAACTATAACACACCTAGAGCTACTCAATTACTAGGTCAACCCACACCTAACCCAAATAACAAACCACAATAGTAGCCAATTTACTCTACAGATCCCAACCAATTTCTTGCATATGTTATGAGTGAGTGATATTCATCTACGTTCAGGAACCACTGTCATCTCCTTCGACTCCTATTATAGTAGAGCTTCTTGTGGAAGATGAGGAACATGAAAATTTATTTGATATCCCTACTCAGTCAAGGGTGCCCAAGAATCCTGAACCAGTTTGGTAGTCTAATCAAAACCCATCATTTCCTCAAAGGTTAGAAGTTGTTAAACAAAAGGAAGAAAAGGAAGAAAAAACCCTTGAAATTATAGATTAGTTGAAACACATATGTGTCAAGATACCTTTGTTTCAGGCCATAAAAGATGTCCCCATATATAGTAAGGCAATTAAGGAAGCATGTCTCAAAAAGCTAGGGAGGAAAAAGAAGGACCCCACTATCGTTCATGTGGTGGGACAGTTGGTAGATGTCATGCTTGGGAGAGTAACTGTTCCTAATTATACTGACCCAGGTAGTCTTGTAGTTGGAG
>VDFB02389840.1:0-24116 GCA_007258455.2 Sequoia sempervirens
TGAAGAGAATGAGCTCATTTCCATGATGGATTCCACCAGTTTCACCATTAGCTCCTTTGGCATCCAAATTGAGATGGATGTTTTTTACAGGCCTAAGGCATTGGTACCCATGTCCAACATCTGCACTCTGGGTCCAGAGAAATGATTCATCCAACTTGTAGTGGTTGTAGTCTGCCAGGTATATCTGCTCAATGCCATTCACAAACAATCAGGACACAATCCTCAAATTTCCAGATAGAGCTATGATAGTTCTGTTCTCAATTTGATTTTTAGAAGGTGAAGCTCACTAATCAATTATAATCCACAGTTTTTAGTGTGTAGAGAAATTCTTCAACAACAAAGGCATAAGGGATAGGCCCTCGCTACCAAAAGCCAAGGGAGCCCAGTAACCCCTAAATTACTCCTGCCTGCGGGAGAAACTGACCCAAAAAGCACAACAGAAATAACATACCAGCTGTTTACTTTCAGCCAATCGGGTGATTACTAGCTAGATAGTCGACTCATATAAGCCTGAAAATGCAGTCACAAGAAGATAAATGGTCTTACTTGCTCCCATTCTTTATTTCCATGTTTTAGAGCTTGCTTTGTAGCCTTGTTCACCAATGCAAATGCTGGGAATCCAACTTCATCCTTCACCTTAAGACCCCACGAATCCACTTTGATCCATTGCTGCCAGAAGAAAGATTGATGTTAAAAAGTAGTCACATTTAGCTAAACTAATAGTAAATTCCTTCAGAGGATATTAAGACTACATATGAAAGTTACCTGGTGAGGATCATGTGGGCTTCCTAGAGCAAGCACAGCAAGATGGCCTTGGGCAGCCATGAAAAAGTCTGGATTGGCTTCACAATAAATCCTAATCGAGGTACCCCGAGGTTCCTCCTCACTAAGTTGAGGGTATATTGGACCATACCCAGACGCTCCATAAGATGGGCTCACTTATCACATTTCAAAAATAATAAGTCAAAACCAATCTTTACAAAACAACTTGGTTTGATTGATGAAGAATCCCAAAAATATTTAACATTCACAACTAATTATAAACAACACTGTCAGTTTGTGGGATAAGGTCACCTTTTATCAGATTTATCAAGAACAGACAATCAAATTTAACTAAATGAAAACATAGAACATTTAGAGAAAAGATAAAACCCTCTTTGGGGTTTTGTGGTTATCTCTCCCTGATCAGCCCACTTGATACAATGGAATCGTGGATAGGTCACAAATTACAGAGATCAAACAAGAGCAAAGATTAATCAAATAAATGAACACATAACACTGGAAACATCAAATTTAAGAAGAACAGAGACAAAACCAATCTCGCTTCTGGAATAAGTTCTCTACTTTTAGACCAAGACCATTGGAAGCTCAAAACTCTAGTTATACATTACTTTATGAAGGAGGCTCAACCATGTTGATTTTGATGTCTTCATTAATAGACTTTACATAACGATCACATTAACAGAGGCTCAACCCATCTGGGTTTTGAAAAGAAGGATGTACATTATCAGACCATTTAATCGCAAAACTTAACAGAGTCATCACATTTTTAAACAAATGAGACTCAATTAATCTGGGTTTGGGATAGTTATAAATTTCTCATAAATAGGCCATACTCATTCATAGTGACCTCAAAACTCTGTGGAAGCATAACACTAACAGGGGCTCAATCAACATCGATTTTTGAATAAGGTCTCCATTATCAGACCTCTGCAGTCTATGGAAACGTCACAATTATGAATCTAAGAGACTCAGTCAATCTGAATTTCCGGATAGAGTCTTCATGTTCAATCCTCTTAAAAAACATCCCATTCAAGTGACAAAAGTCAATTATTTTATATTAAAGCAGGCCGGAGAAGAATAATTTCATGGGAACTTACAGATGGGACTGATCTTCCATTTCTGATTTTCCTTTTTGTTCCATCTGAACAGAGCAACCTCTACCCCTTCGCGGAATCCATGATGATGTTTATCATCTTCAAACATGGCTTCCAGATTGAAGTGAATGTTGTTCACAGGCCTGATGCACTGATACCCCCTTCCCACATCAGCACTCTGGGTAAACAGAACGGCCTCATTCAAATCATCGAGATGATATGGACCCAAGATAACCTACACAGTCCAGCATAAAAGCAATTTCAATCCCATAATATTAAACCCTCTAATAATTCCTCAAAACACCATGTTGAAACAGAAAGGTGTAAAAAATCATTACCCTTTCCCTCTCTGAACGTCTATGCCTTAGAGCCTGGCCTGTAGCCCTGTTTATCAAGGCAAATGCAGGAAATCCTGCTTCATCCTTGGCCCTCACACTCCATGAAGTGTCCATTATCCATTGCTGCAGAATCAAAGCATCATACCGAATTAATCAGCCACATTGAAAATTACATATACCCACTCACGACAACTCACAAATGCAGTAGCCAAGATTAAGTACTGCAAAACTCGATCATCATGACCAATCAATAAGAATCCTGTTCAATATCCACGTGCATAGTTATCTTAGAATTTAAATGCTGAGTGAAAATGCTTCTGAAAAAACAGTCTGTTCATTTGCATCAATGTTTTGGATGAGTGATTTATTTTCTTCATCCAGATGATCTTTACTTGCATCTTAATGATAAAACAGACAGTTTTCTTTCTGAAGCCTTTTCTTTTTTACTCATTGTCATGGACTTTGAAAGACTAATATTCATAATCTTAAATGCTACTACAATCAACCTGATTTGGGTCAGACTCATTAGCAGCTGTCATGACAACATGACCATTAAAGTTGGCCAGATAGTAATCAGGATTGGCTTCACAGTAGATCTTCACAGTATCCCCTTGTACAGCGACTGGAGGATAGGGAGCAATTCCATAGGGTGCTGGAGCTGGCTGTTGCTGATCATGGTGGTGGTGGTGGTGTCCAAACATTATGGTGATCCTGCAAATACTAAAACATAATACTTTCAGTCAGCTGACATACAAAACCTGACTCTTAACCCATGAAAGCAATGGATTTCAATATAAAACAGGAATTTCTTTCCATACAAACAGTGAATTTTAAGCCGCTAACATAGAATTTTTTGTAATAAACTTGATAAAACACCCTCATCAATGAAGAGCCTTTTGAAATTGCATTTATAATTAGATACCTGAAATGAGAACCCAGAAAACTATGTATTCAGTATCTGTAAGTAATCAGAAATAGGGATTTGTAGGTAATGGTTTTAAACAAAACAGATGAGTTTTGTGCGTCAACTAGCGTAGGTGGGTTGGTCTATATAGAAAAACTAGAAAGAGAGATATGGTAGTTTAGGTCCCTGGTCACGGTCATGTGTGGACTTGGCCAAGGTTTCAATGGGGATTAACGGCCGTTTACACGTTTTTCGTAGGCTTAAAACGCTTGCAGATTTTTGACTTTGCAGTTTTAAAATATAATTTTCTGTGTTTTTTCGTTACATAGAATTTTATCTTTTTATATAAATATTATGAAGTTCAATGGTCAAATGTAGATGAAAAAAATATATAAGTTTTATTGACATCTAGATTTGATCATTTACATTTGGCAGTTTAAAATATAAAAAATATAACATAAATAAATTTATAAATCTTTATTTATCAATCACTTTACATATTTATACATATATAAAACCCAACAATCTTCCTATAAATCAATTAATTTATTTGATAACAAACTAGATCTAATGAAAGCAAATTGAACTTAACTAAACAGAATGGACGCCTAAACATTATTTGATGACACATACACAACATATGTGTAGTTCTATTATGACTTATTCTAACAATTAATAATTATGTTGAGTGTTATATTCAACACCCCCTCTTAATGCTTCAACATTAAATTGAATAACAACAAAACAATAGAAAATACATTATGCAGAAGCAGTTCTTTGAAAACAGATTTCAGACCAATAAGAATTCTTCAAGTTGCTCCCCAACTATAGGTATAATCATCTAGTTACCATCCAAGTTCCCAACATCATTGGACATCATTTGCACATGAAGTGTCTCATCACCCTTGTAAAGGTATGATATTGAACTTCCAGATTTCAAATCTCCCTTGAACTAATGGACACCAATCCTCACATGTATGTCTCATAACCCCAATAAGGTATAATTTATCCAATCTACAAACTTCTCAAACTATTGAGCATCTATATATCCTCTACTACATCCTTCCTTGTCATCAAAGTGTTTTCATCTTCTAAATAAAACAATTGTAGCATCTTCAATGAAGTCATCATCACTATCATATATGGTGGTTCTTCAACAATTACTAACATTTTCTCAGCTTTTGTGATTGCAACAAGCTACACAACAACAAACTTCTCTTCAAAATCCTCCACAACACAGCATCAAACTTGACATAGACTCACAACAACGAGACCTCCCATTAACTCTGATACCAAAATAGAAAAATATAACAATAGAACTACAAAGAATGAAACTCATACATATTTATTCATCAATCGTTGTTAAATATTTATAAATACATAAAATCCAACAATCTTCCTATTATTCAGCTAATTCATTTGACATGATAGACACGTAAACATTATTTAACCCCTCTTTTAAAAAAACAAACTAGATTTAACTAAACATAATAGACACGTAAACATTATTTGATGACACATATACAACATATGTGTAGTTATGCTATGACTTATTCTAACAATTAATAATTATTTTGTAGCATTATATTCTAATAGTTTATCCCTATTTCAATTTTTTTTCTTCTATATTAATTAAATAATATTTTATTATTTAACTAATGTTCACTATCCTACATTATTCAATTTAATCTCTTGTATTATCCTAATAAAATTTAATTATTTATAATATATGGTCATCTTATCTTACCCCTTCTCTCTCATAAATTAAATAAATAATTTATATTTATTTATTTTTTCTCTTCACATATCACAATTAATTTTGAATAGTTATTTATTTATAGTCTTATCTATTTTCTCTTGTACTCAATAATATTTTATTAGCACTCATTGGATTTTATACATGGAATTAGCTTAAATTTGCATTATTAAGTGTTTATTCTTGTCTATTCATTTTTTAATATATAGTGATGAATATGGTTATAACTTATGTATTATTATGATTAATTTTGATTTGTGTTATATTTTTCTTGCATAATTTTTTTTTTTTTTAATTCTTCCTAATTTATTTTGTAGTATTTGCTATTATTACAATTTATTATTTTATTTTCATTTATCTAATTATATAAATTGACATGTTATTCTTCTATTTATTAGATTGACTATTTTATTTTTTGTCTTCATTTCTTATGCATAGGTTATAACTTGTTTTGTTCGTCTTATTTTCTATTATTTCTCTTTGTTGCATACTTGCAACTTATATAATTATTTGGTTTTTACTTCAATTATATTGATATTTATTTTTAGATAATTACAAGCATTCATTGATATAATTAAAGGTGTGTGTGTGTGTGTATCATTTTTTATAATGTTTAATTATTTCATGTCTTTAATCCTCATGTTATCCATTTGCTTTTGTTTATTATATATTTCTTGCTCCTTAATGCACGAGCTTGCAATTGTTGAATCCATATTATTTCATTTTCATTTATCAAACATTTGTTTTATTCATTTCTTAATTTTTTAAAGGGTCTTCTCATGTAATGTGCTTCCCCTCCTCTCTCTTTCTTGTCACCCTCTCAACCCTTCTTAAATTGAACTAGTTCTACAACTAAACATTTTATATCTCCATGAGTTGTCTATCTTGATGATGGATCAAGAGTGTGATCTGAAATGTTGATGAAAAACTTGCACACAATCAAATCCAAAAGCAACATAATCACTCTCCCTAATCTAATCTTAATATACCCCTTAATCATTTGCACATACATAATTCTTGGTCAAGTGAGGTCAACCATCCCCATCAAATCATGCACATGGGCCCTTGTACATGTAACATGGCCTTAGTACCATGTCACGCGGGTCTTGTCCTCTCATGAAGTACATTCAAAGAATTGTTTTTTTATTTCCCTCACATCATCGCCTTTGGAGTGAGGGAAAACCTTGCCTTTATGGTAAGATCTCCTCCCACACTTCAAAGTACTATCTCCCTTTCAACCCATTTCATAGTGTCACTTGACACCATCCCATTAGGTGAGAGGACCAAATCATCCTCCACCTTTGATCTTCATCTTTCAATCTTGTTCATCCATCCATTTTCACCTCTATCATATATATCCAACAACTAGTTATTTTCATAACATCTCACAACTTTCAAATGAGTGTTGTTATGCTATCGAAATTTCAAGTGAGAACACATTGGAAATATTGCATGGATAAATCTACACATTGAGGAGTCTAGCATACTTCAGTTTGGCTTATTTTATGCTTTTTTAGATTTCTTAGCGTAATTGTGAGTGTGCTTCAATTTCGTTATTTGTTTGATTTTATTGTAATTTAATTCACTTTTGGCACAAAATTCTCGCAAAGAGATGGTACTCATGTTAATAGTTTAATAGTCAAATAGTCAATAGTAAATTTACATTTCATTATATTCAAAAAAGTTAAATATTTATCTTATTTTTATTGGTAAAAATGACTTTTAATTGTTAAATTAGATTATGTTAAAGAATGACCATAGTTTCACAAACTAAAACAACATCGAAACAACCGAAGGCATTTACATAAAACATGTCCATATTTAGTGAATTTTAGATAGATGTATTTAAAAATATTCTTAACATATAATTTTAATAAATTATCTAGACATCTTAAATATATAATTATATCAAGAGTGTCAAAATTTTATGAAGATAAATTATTCCAAATGATGATTTTAAATATATGTATTTAAGATGTTTTTATCTATAATTTTAATAAACTAATATTCTATCTTAAACATATAATTATATAAGTAGTCTCAAAATAATTTCATTTAAAATAAAATTAAATTAAAATTTAAAACAAATTATATATTACAAAACAAATTTATTAATTTAAACTATTTGTATTGTAAAATTGAAATTGAAATTATTATTATTTCTTATTACTATTTATAATTACAAAGAATGATTAGTTAAAAAAATGTTTTTATCAAGACTTATATGCGTGACTAAGAAAATTGACTGGAATAATAATAATAATCTTAAGAAATTTCTCAACAATTTTTTTTGGCTTGCATAGTGACCGTCAAATTTAAAACAGCTATTTCGATAATGTTTAGGTATAAATAACCTCGTAATACGTAACGCCGTTCCAAGAGAAGAAGACATTTTCTCTGAAGATCTGTATAACCTTGCAGGCTGGGAATACAACCTACCTAAGTGCACAAAAAATATAATATTAAATATCAATAATATTTAATAAATATATAAAAACTTTTCTATGATATAGGCATTATCCACATACTTCGAACAAGACAACAATGCTAGGGATTTTTTACATTGATTTTTGGTTAGTAAATCAAAGTTAAATTAGAGAAAAACAATGATCTACTCAAAAGAGACTCCAATATAATATTATATTCATTAGATGTATAGATTTAATATTTGGTTAAAAAATAAACTATAATATAATATTATAAATAAATTATGTTGGGTTGTTGGGGGTGGTTGGAGGGAGACATGCTTCAAATAAAAAAAAGTTAATTTTGTTTTTTTTTTATTGAATAAAAGTAAATAGAATACGATAATAAGGCAATCTAAATGTTGTCGATGATTTTGTCTTGTTCATTTGAAGATGATTTTTTAGTAAGGATGAACACATTAATAGTTGCATGTTTAATGTTGTGAAGATAGAAACTAATCTCATGATCAATTAAAAATAAAAATTATAAATCAATTATTTTATGTCTATTTAATTTTCATATTAGAAATAAGCTCACGACCAACATTACATACAATTGATATGAGGATTTTTTAGTCATATAAACAAATTTCAAGACACGTTTTTAGACATCTATTACAACCCAAAATTTTGGCTATTAAATATTTGCATTTATATGTGCTCAAAAATGAATTAGGATGAATAATTAATTAGGAAAATAATTGTATTGTCATTGGTCAAATAACATTAAGAGCATTGTTGTTAATTGATATTAGTAAGTATGTTAATATTTAATTGATGATAATCATTGTTGCTTTAATTTAGCAATAATAGTTGTTTTATGTATACCCAAAATTTCTTCCAATGCTTAAATTGTTATTGTATATTTGAATGATCTAAACAACTTTTATTATATGTGAATGTGATTAATGGTAATGATCGTGATAACATCATTATTACAATAATAATAAATACCAATATTATTGCAATCATGATCACTTTAATGGGTCGACTTGATAATGATTGAGTAATAAGATCAATGGTAATTGATATTAACTTAATTGTAGATATTAATACCTTATTGTGCATCAACTATAATCAATAGGTTGGGAATATGTTTGTCACTACTATTAGTATTGTGTTAACTAATGTGAGGACATTGGGTTCATTGATCATGGTATACCAATTGTGTCCCATCAATCAACCTTGTTATTGGTTACTAATATGTTGTAATTAATTGAGACTCTTCTTGTACTCTCAAGGGTAAGTGTTACTCTCTAGGAACATGTGACGAGTATTAAATGTTTGACTTGTTTAATGTGGTGAGATTATCAATATGAATTTGCATAGGTAAGCATGTCATTTAGTATGTTTTAGTTTTTCATACATGAGTAGGGTTCAATCGGTTGCTAGGCTTGTGAATAAAACATTTTAAAGCATTATCTCCTAAAATAACTCAAGGATTGTTGATGCAAATAAACTATCCTATATTTTAATTGGTGCCATCAATAGTGGTCAAAGGAGATTTTTTGTCAGGTAAATATTGTTTCTAAGCTAGTTTAAAAATTAATTATAATATTATATTTAGATATAGACTTCATGAGATAAGTATTAGATAGGGGCTTTATGTAAGTAACAATAGATGGAGTTAACATATGGTTAATGCTTAGACTTAAATGTCATCAATAAATTATACAAAAAGGGGAATGGTTAAAGATTTAATTATCCATCATGGATACTAAGAGGTGGTTGATCATCCAACTACAATAATGTGACAATAACACTTAAGAGTAGTAAATAGTGTGGGAGATTTGTCTTTCCAATTGAAGAAGGCTGACAAAAAGGATTTAGGATGGGATTTGGGATATGCACATGGCATAATTTCCAAATATTATAAGAGGAAATGTGTAGTGGAAACTTAGTCAAAAGGAACAAACCTTTTGGGGGAAGTCAAAAGTGGAGAACATATTGATCGCTAAGAAAGAGAGAGAATAGAGAACGAAGTTATAAGCAATCTCAAATCTAATACCTTCAGAAGGATGACAGTGGACAGTGGAAGAAGAGATTTTTTTCTTAGTTGAGCAATCTGAGTTAATCAATTTATATAGATTTGTGGGTAGGAATAAATAAGTTGTAATAATGTCTTAAAAATGGCTAGGTGCTACACAAGTGAGCTAGAGTGTTCATAATATTTAGCATATTTTTTTCAATAATACAATATGGTGAAATGATAATACTGGAATAGAATAATATATAAATTAAATATAATTTAAATAATTGAATGATAATATGATCATGTAAAGATAATAAAAAATTTGAGAATCATTCTTGGTTTCATTTGGTAGATGTAGTGCTCAACCATAATATCATTAGGCTTTCCTTTTATATAAACATTATTATTTTCCTAATTTCCAATTCAAAATGAAATAGGTAAAACCTTTGTAATTAATTCTATGAGGAGATAGTTATAAGTTATCATATCTACATAAATTTTAGTAAATTAGTGCCATGTAAAATAACACTTAGAATTTAGAAAAAGAATATAGAATAGAATAATAAGAAGAATGAGATAATCATAGAAGAGAGATCACAATGATATAACCTAAGAAAACCAATTAAGAAAAAACTCAACTTCCAAAGAACTAAACTAATATATTAGAAGCAACAACAATAATAGTTACAATCCACTCTCAACCTCAAAGCTTCACTTGAGATCATCACTCTCTATCTTGAAGGAATTTTGACACCGTCACTCCACATAAAATATAACTTAATATCTTCATCCCAAGCCCTCAATATATAGGCTAAGGAGATTCAATATACCACAAATGGTTTCATCAAACCATGTACAACAATAATGGGACTAAAATGGGCACCCAAGTCCTCATGGTCAAAATCCAATTACCCACTCCAAGAGTGTCACCTTCCAACAAAGAATGTACCTCCCATTTTGATTGGTTTGACCCTTATGACCATGGGGTCCAAGAGTGACTCCCAAGCACTCATCATGGTCTCTAAACTGTTATTCCAAAGCAATCCACCATGAGGCAACAATAACACTTACACACCTCTTACACATATAGTTAATCAAAGATGCTAGTATAAGTCTACTATATAATCCCCCAAATCAATCTTACAAACATTATGAGGCTATTGACATGTGGTAGAGAGTGTTAACTATAAAATCTACAAGATTCCACCCAACTAGACCAAGGACTTATAAGGTGTATAACACACCTAGTTCTCTAGTCCTATCAATATTTACAATATTAAATAATTAAACTTGAAACAACTTGAAAAATGGAACCCTAGGTCTTCTGTGTAAAACCTAGGATTCAAATTTTGTGTTGTGTGTGTTGTTTGTCTAATGTTTTAGTAAGATTGAGATCAAGAAGGCGTTTATATTAACTTTCAACCATGAAGGTGAGCTAATCAGACCTATATTTGCATCTTTTAGTGTCTTAGAAATGGATTAGAATTGATTTTCTTTGATTGGCCTAATTAGACTATGTGCCCTATTATAACAATTGTAAGATCCTAACAACTGATAGACTGAAACAAAGATTTGCAGGCAGATTTGGGAAGGGCAAGGTGTTGTGTACCTGTCCTAGAAATTTGGTATTAGTAAAAATAGGAGGACAGTGGCACCCAAGGGCATTTGAGTCCTTGTAGGGGTGTCTCATATCTATTTTCATAGTCCTCTAATGACAGATTTGAGCTCCTGATTCTCTCTTGCAAATTTTTTAGATCACTGTCACATAATTATGTAGGTGAGTTTTCATGAGTTGACAAGGTATAGGGCTTTGAATGCAACAATCAATGATTTTTCTCCAAATTTTTTTCAATATCCTTCAAACCTAAAACCACCCTTCAATGGCTTCCTTGAAGGAATAAATTCATGCACACCACTTTAAGGTCTTGGATCTTGTTGTAAGGCCTTTCTAATGTTCATTCAACTTGGTGTTTCAGGGATAAACACTCAATTTAGAGGGAAGATTCCTAATTGAACAATTCACTAAACCCTCTCAAAGACTTAATTATTAACCAAGGCTTTGTAATCTTGTGATGATGTTGGCATTGTATGTGCACTTAGGGATTCTATACGACCTATATTATTGAATATAGGTGGTTTACATGTATGCATAAAATAGGAAATGTTGAAAAAGAAATGCAAAGCATAAATTTGCAAAACAAAGTAAATAACTTAATCTCTCACTTATGCTACGAGTACTCTCAGCTTAGTGCTATAACTGGTTTACTTCTAAAACTTGAACTCTGTAATAAACTATACCACTAACTATTGACTCTTATTGACTCTTCACAACTCAACTAATTAATTACTTTGGAGCTTGACTCAAAGTAATGTTAAAAAATACATACAACCATGAATCTATTTGAAATGAATACAATATGAAACATCTACTCTAACAATGAAAATTGGAGTGGGTGGACAGTACCTTGAGTGGCCCTTGCTCAAATTGATATACCCACATGATAAACCAAATACAAGCTACTGAATCAACTAATCATGGCAGTAGATTGAAAACATATTTATTGCGTTAAAAACTAAATGCTCACAATATGACAAGAATCTCCAATAGATTTACCATTTAAAAATCCATATTCATTACTACAGTAAACTTTAACAATTATCTTGTTGAAGCATGAAAACTGAAAATACAATCTATCTGTAAATCTAACTAGATTCACTCCTTGACCATCGATCCATAGGTATAGGCGTGGGAGGAGATTTATTTGCATAAGGACTCAAAACTAAAATTAAAATATAAAACTAAATGCCAGTGTCCACTCTCCTCGAAAATAGGAGGTGAATGAGTCTTTTGCAACTAAATTGTAATTAAAAGAACAACAGAAAGGAAGTTGAAGTAGGAATCTCACTCAAACAGTTTTGACAAAGACATAGTCAAATTGTCATGTGAGCATAAAGGTATTGACCCCCTTTCCTATGTCATATTTATTCATTTCCTTGGTGACTCACAATCTGACCTTTTCAGCGATCACCTTCATTTATTTTGGAATTGTTGCACGTTTATCAATCTAGACTCTCCCTTGTTGTTCATGATCCTTTGGATGCGGGTTGAGTGCTCCAATTGCTATGGGTTACTAGCTACAAATAGTTAGTTTCATCTAACATATACACACCATTAATAACCATGAATCAAACACAGGTTCATATCAAATTTCATACACATTCACACATTTATCCATGCATTTATACTAAAATATTATATTCATATTTCCATTCACCAAGATCTAGTTTAGGTCGCATAAAGGATATAAAAAGATATATAAGTTCAGGAAAGTATATGAAATAAATAACTTGCAATGTCTGAAAGGTATAAACTAAACAAGAGAAAAATAGTTGTTAATTAGTCTCATCACTTGCTTGCTTGATTATTTGAATTGCTTGGAGACCTACAACAAGGGTTAGCCTCACAAATAATGATAGCATTAACACATACAAACTCACATAGGATTTGACATGATGCTTGGATCTTGAATTTATACCATAAAGCTCTGAAATTCTACTCTTGACTTGCTTGATAGTGCTCTTGATCATAAGTTTTCCAATAGTTTTCTAGATAGATTTCAAATGATGAAATAACTAGGTATTTATAGGCATATCTCTAATTTCTCAAAAATTAGATCTCGATAGCTGACATTTGCAACTTGAATTTCAAATGTTAAAATGTCAACATCAACATATTCAAATTTGGATCTCGACAGAATGGGGGAACTCAAATGCCCAAGGGCATCCCAATCCTGGCATTATTTTCTAGAATTTTAGGCATTGGGGATAAAACATTAAATAAATGCATTTTTCCAATGCTTGTATTTTCTCAAAAAATAGTAAAAATAGGCTTCAAAATGCATAATTTAGGAAATCAGGGACTTAATTAGACTTAATTTGGGAAATTGTCATGGGTGATAATTTGCAATGCTACATTTAGCCCCCATTTTAGTGAGAGTATGAACTTACATTCAAACTCACACTAAAATAGAAAATCTATGTCAAGAGGGGTTCGATTGTCCAAATGTTGAAGAGATAGGATGACTATGAATCTAGGTGAAGTGTACAAGCCCCCAGGATCCAAGATCCTATGATAAAACAATAAAGGGGCAAAGGAACACACACATCTGGGTAAGCCACAATAGTGGTTTACAATTGAAGTGAGCAAGGAAAACTCACAAAATGAATTCATGGCAAAAAAAATGATTTTAGGGGTTCGTACGAACCTATTGGTTCAACTGAACCCATTAGGGGTTCGCTAGAACCTAGGTTCGGCGAACCCTCCTAATAAATACTTTCCCACCAAAAACTCCATCAAAACCCCTTAGGTTCGGGAATGCATGGTTTCGATGAACCTGTTCGAAATGTAACCCCCCTTTATTCCTCATCCCCTCCCTGAGACACAAAAAAAACCTAAATTTTGGCACTTTAGAGCTTGGGTTGAGGATGAAAATGGAGGAATCTTCACAAACCCAACTTGAATCAGGTAGTCCTCAGAACGAGCTATCCAACGAATATAATTTTAATATGTTTTGGTTTTATTATGTATTTGTTTTCTTAGTTTTATTAAACATAGGTTTTCTTCTTAATGAAAATGCCTTGTTTTATGATGTGGAAAAACAGCATATTATCAAAAAATGAAAAATATGAGTGCACCGATATTGGAAGTCCTTGATTCAACAAAAATAAAATAAAAAAATTTCATACAGGCAAAAAGTTATGTGTTATATAGTCATGCTATGCCCGAATTGGTGTTCTGGCTTGACTAAACTCTGATTAAAGAAAAAATTCAATAAAACCATTTAACCAAGTGGAAGCACTAGATATCAAAGTTGCAAATCTAAATTTGAAAGAATTAGAATTTTATCCTCATGGGAAAAAGTTATGCTGTCGGCAAGGCCACTTTTAAAATGTTGTTTTGAACAAACCCACTTTTGTGGGAGATGGAAAAAGAAGTAAAATCTAGTTCCAAAATTTTTCAAAAAAATATTTTTAGAATCTACAGACAAAATCTGACGAGACTCTAGTTTGCATCATCTTCAAATTATTCATGGTTTAGCTGCTATAGGTGCCCTAATGAAGATTTAGTTTAAAATAATTTTAGTAGTCTAGTTTGGCCAAAATTGTGTAAAACCACTATTGTGGGATCATGTGAAGTGAAATGTAACAAGACAACATACACAAACGTACATGTTGAAAACACAAAGAAGAAACGATGAAAATGCATGACATAACATAACATATAGATGATAATAAAATGAACACAAAAATGATGTAAACAAAATACAAACATGAAGAAAACACACCAAGGACACACACAAAACACAAGGTTAGTACTAAAAGGATTCTAGTGGGTAAGGAAAAGAGACCTTAGTCTTAAATTATCTCAAATACCAAACGTCATCCATCAAATAAAGGAATGCGCCCATGATGAATAACAAGTTGTGTTATGCCAAATCACTCATGAGCCACTTGGATCTACTGGTTAGCAATCTGCATTATGCTAGGTTTCCATGTAATATGATGGGTTCCACAAGGATAGCCAAGTTGTGTTATGCTAGAAACTCATAAAAAATATAGCTCTACTGGCAAGCAAGTTGTGTTATGCTTGGCATCCATGTTAAGGAGTTCATGATTCACATAATAGCAAAGTCAGATATTTTCTAGATGAATCACAAACAGAAGCCACCATGGGCTAGTGAAGTTTTATATTCACTAGGTGAGCCCCCAAGACAAGGTAGCAACATGAGAAACATGCTAGGTCTAGTGAAATTTGCTATTCAATAGGTGAGAACCCATGTCAACCATACCAAGAGTTATACTCCCTGATAATTCTGATAAGGTGCTACAAAATGATCAAGATGACATGCTAACACATCACTAATTTCAATGCATGTGAACAAAGTGAAGCAAAAGTGTCAAACTTCACCTAAGGAGGTGCACAAACTCACCTAAGGAGGCACATAAACAACAAGATAAGGCCAGAACCTCAAGGGGCGTTGTAACAAAACTACCGCAAAAGGTGATTTACAAAAACAACAAAGGGGATTTTCTCAATATATGAAAGGTCACACCTTAGGGAACATAACACATGACATCACCACCAAGAGAGGAAAAATCATGGAAATAAAAAGTCACACCTTAGGGAATACTAGTCATAGCATTACCACCAAGGCAAACATCATACGCCAAGAAAGGTCACACCCTTAGGGGATATAAAGCCTAATATCACCACCAAAGAGACACTCACACAGATCAAGAAGACCACACTTTGATTAACAAGGTCACAATTCCTAGGAGATGTATGCTATCATCACTAAAAGCAAACCATTTCACATGCAAATAATAAACGAGCGACTATGTGCCCCCCTTAAAATGTTAGTATATTGGCTACACCAATGTTTTGAGGAGACACAAAGGGATTCCTTGCTAGAAGGAATGCACCTAACATAAGGCTACCTAACCCCTTACCCCCAAGTGTAGGGAAAAATGTGTCTAAAATGGATGATGATATGTTGCTCATTGCAAAATGAAATATGATTGCATAAAACCTAGTTTATACCCCCATGTATGGTAGTGAGTATTGTGTGATACTACAACTACCACATGGAAAGGAACAACAACTAATGTTATTGATTAAGTGAAGGTATTTTTGATGATTTTGTTATTTTTGAAGGAAATAGCCAATACCTTTTATTGTTTCTTGTGTGTTAGGATCTATGGGAACATGAATGCCTTGTTCTTTAACACCACATCCTTTCCATTATAGCCAAGTTGTTTTAAGAGTTCATAACCTCTTCCATAAATGGATATTTCTTTTGACGAGGGTGGTTTTCATAATCACTTTCATCATATGTGGATGTGTAATTTGTGTTTTCCTATTTTCTAAAATTTGTGGAATTGGATGATTTAGTGATAGGTTGTGTTGATACCATTGCAACTTCTTTTTCTTTTCCTGATTTTTATTTCATAATCTTGTATTCCCCATGATTGTAGGTGTAAATATAATGAACCCCAAACATCATCCAACAATTTTTTCACCAAAGAAAGACACTCATATTTGTCCTCAATTTGTAAAGGTTCCACTTTTATAGTTGGTGTCAATGTTCTTAGAGGATTCTTCATTCTTGTTTCAGTTTGTAAACATTTTTTAGATTTTAGATAAGCTTTTATCATGTAAACCTTCTTGTTGTAAGTGTATTTCATCAGATGATGAAGCATTGAAGGCACTCCTTCCATTTCATGAATCCATGGTCTACCCAAGAAATGACAAAAGATACTAAAATGCAATTTTTCTTGCAAACAAATACAGAACCAAATTCAAATGCTCGTCTCTTGGAAAAACAAATAAAACAATATTATTGTCACCATTTTTTCTCTAAAAAAACTCTCCATTTGACCATTACTAGATTCCTTGACCAAAATTAGATAATAATTCCTAATATGCATGTTGTCATAAAAATTGCTACCAATAATCAACTACCACCTGAACCTAGAGGTTACAAACCTCTTCATAAGAAACCTCATGCCCCATTTTTGGTTCTATAAAATAATAAAATATATCTAATATTTAATCCAGCAACCATTAATATTATTTGAATGTATAAATTACCATGGGCATGAGAAGTAAATATTAAATAAATTATTTTATGAAGTCTCACCTTAGTCCATGAAAAATATTAGAATGAGCATTTTATCCATGAAATTAAATTAATTAAAAATGGAACATGATAGGACCAAAATTAGAATATTTCTCAAATTGATTATCAACAATGCATAGAAGAGGGTCAAATACACACTTATAGAGCACAAAAGAGAAAATTGAGACACATCAAAATGGGGTGCCAACAAGTTTGACATGGAGAATAAATGAAGTTGGGGAATGAATGAAATATATCCTAAGATGGGGATATTTGACATACCAACATGAATAAAGGAAATGATAGAGTTTGGTGAAAGGCATACCAAGAAGGGAAACTTTGACAACATGCACACACATTTAGGAATTCAAACAACAAAACCCCACACTTATAAATGTTGGGAGAATAGAAAATTTCATACCCTATTTGGCCTTTTGGAAAAAAATTGAACCTCTGGATCATGTCAACAAGTTCATGAAATTTTGAATTCACCAAAATATTGCTAGTCTTTCATTTTTCACTATCCTATATGATGTTAGAGAAATGAGCTTCTTTTTAACCTATTGAGTGTTCAAGGAGTTCATGAACCTTGGAACTCCCTAACATCCTTTCTACCTTCTTATATTTTACCTTCCTTTATTTACATGTTAGAGCTTTTGACACATTTTGAACCATGCTGATGAGCTCTTGAGGATTTTTAACTCATGACAACTTCACTTCATTGCTTTTTTTTTCCATTAATGACACTTTTGCATCCTTTTGAACCTTTTCAAAGGTTCAAGTTCTTGAAGGCCCAAATTTTTTGAGACCAACAATTAGACAAATTTTCTTCTTCTCATCAGAACTCATGGAAACTTTGGAAATTGGTTAGAGGTTTAAGAGGTGCTTGAACCTCCGACAACTTGACTTCATGAAAACACAAGGCCCCCTTGGATAATTTTGAAACTCTTATAATTTGTGTGAATAATGGAAGAAAACGAGGAAGGAAACACAACACAAAGAGCATATTTTGATCATATGGGGCCCATAAAATATCTCTTAGATTAGATACAACTGATGGGAAACATAAGGCAAATGGCAAGAAAGGGGCAAGGAATCAACCTAATTTATAATTTTTGGGGCTTTTAAAGTTGGGCTCCAACTCCTCTAACATCCTACTCTATTTTAATTTATCATAAATTTGCGAGATTTGAGAACCTTAGTGATGTCCATTTTGAAGGTTTAGCGAACTTTAGAACTTGATGATAATTTTATTTTTCCTTGTTCGCATTATTTTCTCTAGGAATTTAGAAAGATTTTGGAGGTTCATTAGGAAGTTTCAAAACCTTGGAAATTATTGGCATTATTTTAGAAGCATTTTCTTGCATTATAAACACATTTATGAAAATATGAAGGATTGTCTAACTTTGGAGGACCTAGAAAAAGACATGTCCATTAGTTAGGATAAATCTCACAATTCCACGTTGCTTTAATATTTTGGATTTTAATTTTAACCTTGTGGGATTTGGTTAGGGATCTATACTTTGGATGTTGTGAGTTAAAATTTCTTACAATCCTAGGAAACTTTGCAACATCTAAACTTTGATAATATGGTCACACATGGCCCCTTTTATAAAAATTCAAAAGAGGTCTAAAATTTTGAGGGTCAAGAAAACAAATTAAGAAAATTTTCACTTCTAAAAAGAAAGCTCACAATTTCAAAGATTACGATAAGAATCCTATTTGTGAGAATTTTTTGCAAAATTGGAGGAAAGGTTTAGTTATAGAAATAGATGAGTTGATGTCTAAATGTCTAGAGAAAATCTACAGCTTCACATTTTAATCTCCTCTACCCTATTAGCAACCTTACAAGAAAAGATTGTGAAAGTTTTATGAAGGCTTCAATATACGCATTGGAACAACTAACCTCTACTTCCTTATTGAAATCCTACATTACATGATTCACTCAAAAGACTAGCTTAAAACTTAGTTCATTTTCTAGAGTAGATTGCAGGTTGAGATATTTTAACTTCATTAACACATTTAAAAGGACATCGAGATCCTACAACTTAACTTAACAAGAAATATTAACACTTAAGTTTCCCATGGGAGACTTTGTAGGGAAATAATGGAGGTTCAGAGTCCACTTCATGAAGATAAATATCTAGATGTCTCTGGATTTTTCAAGACAACTTTAACAAAGGTTTTAACATTTTCACTAGCTACAAGAATATTTTATGGGTAAGGACTAAACATGGAGAGGTTTACACAACATGTGGGATGTCTAGTAATCAATTTAAAGTTTGTAAAATTATATTTTCAAGAATTTTGACTATCTTAACACCAAAGGGAAGGTTTGTGAGAAAGACAAGAACCTTAGGAGGTTAGGAAATCAAGTTTGGATATTCGGTAGTCCCTCATAATTCCACATTTTTGCAAATACTAAGAAGCATCAAAAATTTCAAAGGTGCACAAACCAAATCACCTACAAACAACTTGAATGTTGGAATACATGGTGTGAAGCCATCATTTAACTTTAAATCACATTCTCCATGACTAAGGAACAAGAGAAACGAGGAATAAAACAAACCAAAAGAAAAACAAAAAGGGGGGACCTACATTCTTCCGAAATAAAAATAAGGCATGTGTGTAAGGTACAACAAGGTCACTTTTAGAATCCACTTGAGGTCAATTCTACACATGTAGATTTAACATTTTATTTGTGGAAATGACCTTTTACCATAAAAATGATGCATGTACTTTTTATCACTTAAAATTTGTTTGCTTCCATGTTTGGAACCTATATGATGTTCATAAACATGTTTGGGGAATTGTTAAGCAAGGATTTTCTCCATATGTGAAGCCCTTATACTTGATTTAATGTTTAATGATTTGAACAAAAGGCATGCCAAGCATCATGCAATATTTCTAGAATATTGACGTCAAATAATTGCAAATGTGTCGATTCTTATGCCATAAGATTATTAATGGATGTTCCTTAACCTTAAAGCGAGATACTCATAACGAATAAAGGTTTGTCCTTTTATACATACCTCGATGTACAAATTTAAATATTTCATACTCAAGTTAGCTAGTAAAAACTAGTTGAACATGAGTCAATGTGGACCCCTACTTAAATTTGATTTTGAAATTTCTACGATCAAATATTCAATCTAAGGTTATGTTTTCCCAATCCCTAATAATAAAAAATACAAATATATGCAATATTCACCCTACTTTTTGCCACCCTTGGATTGTATAAAATTTTAAATTTTATTTAAAAAAGTTATAATATATACAACCTTTTTTAAAAATCAAACCTCAAACAAAAGCCAATACCTAACAACCATGACAAATTTTCTAGCTTAGCTACAATCAACGAGTAATACCCACTTGGAAAATACACACGTAATCCAACAAGCTTATATTCCAAGCTTTCTAGCTCCTATTTATCTTTTATTCATCTTCATTTTATTAAATTTTTAATTTAGGACAGTTTTTTTTTTTTTGTTTATTTTGTAGTTAGTTCTAAAATAAAAGCCAATATTATTTTAGTTTGATAATGTATCTTTCTTATGTCACCTTTCTTTTGAATATGTCTCTTGCTAAGGTATTGCCATGTGGCTAGTCAAGAAACTAGTTAAGTTTATATACATAATTTGAAGGTCCATGACCTAATATTGTCCTCTTTTTGCTATTGTAAGAACTCAAAAATACCAATAACATAAATAAAATAATCTAATAAATAAGACATTCCAACTAACAACTTAATTAAATTGGAAGTGTTTCAATAGTTAAGAATTTTTTTAGATATATATGATTTATTAATAGAATATATTGATATTATTGTACAACATATAATAAAATATGATTTATTATGATTTATTAATTTTTGTTTAATTTGGGGGTGGTGGGCCTAGTTTGATTGGCTAAAGCATCATGTTGCAAGCAAGAGGTCACGAGGTTGACTCTCCCCACCATCCTTGTGGTATCAGAGGGCGTGTTGCGCCAACGTCACTGGTCACGTGAAGAAAAAAGTTTAATAGGCATATTGCAGTTTATAGGGGGAGTGGCTACTTGAATTAATATATTAATTTCATTATATTGTACTTAAAAATAAGTAAGTCATCAAAATTTAATTTCAAATAGAACATAAATTAATTTAATTCATTGCACATAAAGATTACATAGTAATATATTATGCTATTAGAATAAAATACTAGTATAGATATCTTAAATACATTTATCTAAAGACATAGAGAGATATCTCTAGTTTTTGGTATTTTTTAGATAGATGTATGTAATATATACTTTATCTACAACTTTAATAAATTATTGACCTCATATCTAAAGTACATAATCTTTTTTTATATTTAAAAAAAAAAATGAAAACAAAACAAGTTATTTGTTTCATATATGTTTAACTCTTTCTTAAATGAGGGATTTTTTAAATTTAAACTACTACAAATACACAGATAACCAAATAGATGAAAAAGTTGCCCATGTCCAATCTATGGAGTTTGAAGGCTTCCTTCTCTCCTATGATTGATTATTTTCAATCCATTTGAATTTTTTGATTCTCTAGAATTAGTGTTTCATGAGTCTTTTTTAAGACAAGCCTGCCCACTTTGTAATTAATTATTTACATATATAATATTTATGTTAAAATTACAAGGAAGAAAAGAGATAAAGCTATTTTATTTTACTTTGAAACTAATTGATTTTTGGAGATTGTAACACACTTATAAAATCATTATAAAAAAATTAAAATTAAAATTAGCTTGTAATTGTAATATAACAAACAAAAACAAACCTAATTTAACTATACTATCATTTTTCTTATGACAATCCTAAATATTTTTCCTACCTTTTTTTCACCACTCTATTTTTTTTTTGTTTTTTTCTTAAATTTGTGTTTACATGAAGAAAGGCAACGCACAAGGAGGAAGCAATTTTTGATTTTATTATATTCCATGCATTTATATTTATATTTATATTTATTGATAAATATTAAGTTTATTAAATAGTAATATTTTGACATGTAAATGGTTATCAAATTTAAATTAAAAGGTATGAGTTTTTATTAGGAGACTCATGTCATTACACTCCATCCCTTATTGCCACTATAGAATGCCTCTCAATGTAATAATATCTTTGGCATCACATTGAATAGTTTGAGTTTGTATATTTTATGCAACTCTTTTATTTGAACACATTAAACAATGTTGTCAATGTCATATTAAGCCTTTCAAATTAAATATACACTTGATAATTTAAAAAAAGACATTAGCATACAACTTGTAATCCTAAATCAAATCCAAATTAGTTTTTCAACACACAATATATATTCTCAACTTGTCATATTTAAAATCTTGATTTTTAATGAGTAATTCCTTTTTTTTCAAGTTATGTACAGTTAATAAATCATATTTAATATATATTTCAAATATGAAATTTATATAATAACACTGAAATTTCAAAATGGAATCCTTTCAATTCACACCCGACCCTTTCAACCAATAGAATTCATGTCCATGGATTATATAAGTTAGAAAATTAGGAGGAAAAAAGGTTTATAAATTAAAATATAAATTCAATAAACCACAAATTATTAGACCTAAACAATTTATTATATTGTTCTACTACACAATTTAGAAAATTTATCTTATTTTTAATTAAAATAGGTATTTTTTATTTTCTCTTATTTTCATTTAACTACTATAACATTTTCTAACTATTGTTTGGTTTATCATGGTACTAATCATGTGGTTAAATTATTAGACATACAAGGTTTTATTGATGCAAATTAGGTAGGTGACTTGGAGGAGCATTGAGCTGGATGAGTAAGAGACAATATACAATTTCATTTTCCACCATCGAAGAAGATTACGTGGCTGATAAGCATTCCCCTAAGGAGGTGGTATGGTTGCAGAGACTTGGTAATAGTATTTATTTTGGTTGGAGGATAGTGAGGATTGGATGTGGCAATCAAAGTGATATTTTTTTGGCCAAAAATCCCATGTATCATGCCCATACTAAGCATGTTGATGTTCAATATCACTTTGTGTGATAAATGGTTGAGAATGGTAAGGTTTTGATTGAAAAGGTTGACACTATGGATACTAGATTTCTACAAAAGTCAATGACCACAAATAAGTTACTATCTTGTAGGAAGACCATGGGTCTTGATCAATAATACCTGATTTTATTATTTATATCTTTGTTGTAAATTACAATGTATAATGTCAAGTGGGAGAGTGTTAGGAAAGGTGACATTATCCTTTCATTCTCTTGGAAATTGTTCTAGGGGACATGAGAGAAAAACATATAATATGTATTTCTATGAAAAATGTAATTGTATTTCAAAGAGGTGAATATGTGTTTACTTATGAGTACACTGTATAATGTGGATAAATATCTCTTTTAGGTGTCCAATATTGGAAGATGAAAAATCATGCCATGGAGACCCAAGTGTGGGAGGTGATTGGTTGTCTGTTTGTGTTCCATTAGGGAGTTAAAGAGCACCAGGGAGTTACATTTCTTATTGGCTAAGGGCTAGGCACCCATGTGAGAAGTCATGTGAAGGAAATTAATATTTTATTATGTCTATTGGCCGCCCATTATCCTAGGAATGGGTTTTTCAAGTGGTTTTTCCTCTTTTTTTAGATTACAACTATATATATATATATATATATTTCCCTCCCTCACTTCACTATAAATTAGAGCCATGGCATAGTCATTTTGTATGATTCTTTTGCAGGAAATAGGCTGATGTAAATTTGATTTGAGAATAGCAGTGAAGTGTATTATTGGTATATCTCTTCATTGAAGATTAAAATATGCTTTCCCTCTTTCTCATGTGGATTTTTTTGAAAAAGGTTTTCTCCACATATATTTGGTGTCTCTTATGGTTTGCTGATTTTTACATTAGTCTTGAATGTGCAATCACATAATATCATTTTGGTAATCTAATTTTCAGATTTGTAAACACAGTCTTAAGTTATTATTGTAGCTTATATTCACCTTATTTTCAATAATTCATGTAGGTGTGCCTTTGTTGATCCTAATTGATAATTATAGGAGTGGGATGTTTATGATGGGAGATAGGTATTAGAGATTGGTAGATGAGGGTATGAGTAGGGTAAT
>VDFB02389841.1:0-59915 GCA_007258455.2 Sequoia sempervirens
AGAGTGATTCGGTGTATTTGGGTGCAAAGGAGGACCATCCCTAGCGTAAACGTACCCATACAGACGTGTTGGAATAGTCTGTTTGGTCGTACGAGTTGCGGAATGAAAGTTGCACCACTTTGCTACTTTACACTGCTTGCATCTGGCAACTTTTCCCTCCACTGAAAAGTTATCACCACAGGAAAATGCCTCCGAGATAGCAAAAACTGAGAGAGGTCTTAGTAGATGGTCCCAACATGATCCTGTAGCCTCTGATGGAGTGTCTGTATGCCCCACGGTCTCCGATAAATAGCCCTTCAAATATTGCTGCCTTTTAGCACTTTGGACTCTTAAGGGAAATCATCGGTCCAATGTAGCTCGGAGTGATTCGACGTATTTGGGTGCAAAAGAGGACCATCCCTAGCTTAAACGTACCCATACGGACGTGTTGCAACAGTCCATTTGGTCGTACGAGTTGCGGAATAAAAGTTGCACCACTTTGCAACTTTAATTCCTTGAAGATTGCAATGGCTTTGCATAGTTGGCTCGATTCCTGCGTGGCGAAACAAAGTTTGGTTTCGTTTCACCAAGTCAATACCATCTCTTCAATTCTTGGGAAGTAGATTATAACTTCTGACCCCTTTTCTCTTTTTTCAGTTTGTTTGATCTGTAACCCAAATAAAAGAGCTTCATTGTCTAAACCTTCATTGTGAATTAACAAAATTCAATGCTTTAGGTGTGATAAGTTTGGTCACTTTTCCAAACATTGTTCAGATAGACCTAAGCATCAAGCCTCCGTTGCAGATGTAGATGATGTCTCTCCACAGAAGAATGAAGAGCCTTGTTACCATGCAATATAATAAGATCCTTGAAGCCTTATGTTTACAATAATTATAAAAAGAAATCCCACATAATTATCACATAAGATATTGTCACATCCCTCCTATAACCAACTCCCATATGGAAGAAAACCAAATAAATAAATATGATTTTGACTTAATGAAAGTTGGGGGAGGAGACAATTTGAATTTATGAATACACATTTAAGGCTAAGTAGTTCATTATTATTAGGCTAAGTAGTGTTACTGTTTTCTGAATGGTACAAAACAACAAATTTTTAAGATGTATTTTATTGAGCTATTTTTTCCCTAAGTTCTTTTGATGCTTTAAAACTCCAAAATTATTGCCCTGCTTTGACTTACTAATGCTTTACTTTCTCATGATATTATAGAACATTTTTATGGGTTGTTGGAAAGTCTTCCCTTGGGCTACTGAGTTTGGTTACAAGTGATTCATCCAAGTTATTAATCTCTATCTTGTTCTTATTAGATATAGTCCTCCTTTAATATATTTTATACTAGACTCCAATTGAAGTAGATTATTATATTGTATGAAGCAGAGTTTCATTTTCATGCCACATTGTACTATACCATATACACTGCATTTTGAATAATGTTTTAGTCAAATTTGAAAGTAGTAACTGGGGTAATGAAATAAATAAAGGAAGGAAAGATTGCAAATTATGTTTGTTTACTTGCTCCTCTTGTTCAACCTGATAGTGACTATAGAATCACAAGCTATGCTAGTAAAAGCAATGGGAAAGAAAGGGGTTAAAAGAGGGAGGCCAACTACATCAAAGAAGGAACCATCACCCTCTCTGGAAAATAATGAAAATACAAGTAATAACATACACAATAAGAACCTAGAAGATCAAAATCAAACGAAAAGGGGTAGAGCAAAGGGGTTGAAAAGAGAACCATATCCTGTTATGGAATATGAAGAAAAGGGAAAGAATGATGGAAACTCTAGTGAATTGGTGGATCGAAAACAACTTTTCGAGTTAAATCACTGTGAAGGTTTTCTTATTACACCTATTTTCTTGAATCTCATAAGCTAGCTTGGTTACAGTTTGTGTGTGAGTGACTAATTTGTGTGCTCTTGAGTTCTTGTGATTTTGTTTTTGCATGGGTTAATTAATTTAATTTGAAAGTCTAGGTATGTGTTAGTGTATATATAAAGATGATTCCATTATATGTGTGACATGCCTTTGTCATTGTGTTGGAATGTTTCAGCATGCTGTGTTTTGCTTGGCAGTGAAAGAAAAAATTATTTGTAGCATTGGTATTCATGTTTCCAACCTGCTAAAGTATCTTCAAAGATAAAGTTCTACTCTTTGTTTATTTTAATTTTCATACTTGCACATTTCATAGTTTTCTAGTATGTCACTTCTATCTGATCTTGTCATAGTGACTTATCAATCCACTGAGAAGCATTCCAAGGCAGATATAGTAGAAATATAGGACTGAACAAACGATGACAATGAGAAAAAGTTACCTAAAAGTCAGTTGGCATTCATTTGTAGTATCAAAGCATACATAAAAGGGTGCCTAGGTCTATGCTTTATCAACGTTAAGTGGTAGAAGGAGAGGTCTTTTATAGAGCATCAACCAAAACATGCACCTAACTGGAAGGTGAGTTAGTGACATGAGGCTTTTGAAAGTGTGCCTAGCAGTCATGAAGCAGTGAGCAGCAGGTAAAAATGGTGCCTGGGAGGATCTAAAATGATGTTTTGAGTGGCATGATGGATGAGAATAGGCACCTAGACTGACAAGACTAACTGAAATTTGTGCCTAGCATTTATTTGACTGAGCTAAAAGGCAGGTACATCAAGGATAGGTGCTTGGAGTGGATGTTTATGCAATGTGAAGTAATGGTTTGAGTTTGAAAGATGTGTAATGCAATTTAATCAATAATATGAATAAATTTTTAATTATTAGTTATGTACTGTGAAGTAATTGCATAATTGCTTAGGTTGACTTTGTAAAACTATATTGTAATTGAAATTTTTTCATCTATCAACATCTAGTTGTTACTTATGCAATGTGAGGTAATGATTTGAGTTTGAAAGATGTGCAATGCAATGTAATCAAGAATATGAATAAAACTACATAATATAACCATTCTTTTTATGCTATTGTACATTGATATTTAACCATTGCTCACTTGATTAAATTTTCAAAGAGTTTAATCATGCACATGAGGAGGAAATTAAATTTCGATTGTCAACTTCTATATATCAAATTATCCAATAATCAAGTTATGTCCATATACAAAAATGGCATCAAGGCCAACTCAAACAAAGTTTTACAATATGTGGCATATGCCATCTCGGTATCTATTCAATATTTACATGCCAAAATGTCTATCTCATTCTAAACTACTGGTGGATCATCAAAATGGAGCCTCTTTGAAGCACTCGTTGCCTCTGAAGGTAGCTGCACAAGAAAAAGTCAAACCACAATTGAGATTAGTTATACTATATAATTTAAAATCGAATAATTAACATCAAAATCAATATACATTAAACTATAATTGAACTCTAAAATTGTAATCTTGATTACCTGAAATATCCGTCTCTTCAAAGGGTCAGGAGTTCTAGAATATGCCCCTCTCAAAGAACCGACCAAACCATCTTTTGTAATTTCAATCTATATAGGTGAACAAAAACATAAAAGTGATCCAAGTTAGCATACAATTGTCAGTAATAGGAACATATAAATACCAAACACAAAATAAAATGAACACATACTTCTTTAGGTTGATCTTTTTCTTTATCTCCTTTAGGTGTTTCGACACCTCCTCCTTGAGGTGCTTCAACACCTACTCCTTCAAGTGTTCCAATACGTATTGCTTTGGGCGTTGTGTCACTTGTCAACAAGGATGTATAGCTCATAATTCCTTGCACATAAAAATGACAAGTACATATGAAACTACCAATCTATGTCAATATATGTATAATCAATATAAGATCTTAAAATTATTAATTCAATCAAATTTGAGTTCAATTACCTTCCCCTTATCCAACATTACACTTCCATAATCTGGACAAGGCTGCACCTCACTCACATAAGGTATTTCCTACAAGAGGAAAATAAGATAAACATATAAGTTATTATATAATTTCATTTTAATGACAATTCAAAGGACAAGAAAGTATATAATAAATAAATGTAAATGAGTGAGTGCAAAAATATATACTAGGTGCGTGTCCAGGCCAAATAAAATGGCCCTCAAGGTGCTATCCGTCACATTTGTCAGCTCCTCCTCGGACATCAATTGTTAAATAGACCATGTAAATAAATATTAGTACATTATACTATCTCTTATTAATATTCATTTAAAAACAAATGCAAGTTATGAATTCACAACTTAAATTTTACCTGTGTCACTATTCCAATGTCCCCCTCTCTAGCAGGAGAGGACTCTGTATGGTGTGCTCCACTCCCCTGCGTCTGATCTATAATTTCCACATTATGGAAGTCATAATCAGAAGTGTCTAAGGGATGCTCGGCAGGCTATACAAGAGAACCCAAGCATATTTTAATGCACATGGAGCAAGTATGTGGTACACAAATATGTGGACCTGACGAGGATGATGTAGTAGCACTCAAGCCATCACCAACATCACTAGAATGTGGCTGAGCTACTACAGAAGCGTGCGAAACCAAAAGACCACTCAAAGAGTGAATAGCATGGATAGTCTGTGTGGCCGCATCCTGCATAATATCTGGATGGTATACTGGAGGTGGCGGAGGAAGGAAAGGGAGGGGAGCATATGGGTGGGGTATTACTCTAACTGCCCCTACTCTATCCTGGGGCATACCTTCACCAATGCCCTGGAAGGGTCTAATGTCAAAGTAATTGACATGATGCCCTAACAAAAACTCAGCATATAATTTTTTTATAAAGTAAAATGGTATATCCAAATTTTTGTTCTGTGGTTTCAAAAAAATCATACACCAACGATCCCAAAAGTTTTCTACAATGTCTCTATGAGTGCACCATTTTATAGAAAATTTTGTTTTATTAACATTAACTGGCAAACCAGTGCGGAGGTTAACAAATAAAGAGGCTATTTAGGCTTTGGTTATTCCAAGATCTTTCGCATCATCATAGGACAATCCACATGCATTATATTCTCTCATGTCTTCTCGCCACGAATGAAAGGCATTATGTTGTGAGGAGAGGGTTTCTATGTTTTTAATTATTTCTTTCATTGTGTTTGACATCGAAGATAATCGCTAGGGACTCTCGTATAAACTTCAGAGATGCCCCTTAATTGTTGCAATTTTTCATAAATTAATTCTTGAATTGATGGCTGTGGAGGTGGTGGAGGTGGTGGTGGTGGAGGTGGTGGAGGAGGTGGAGGTGGAGGAGGTGGAGGTGGTGGAGGTGGTGGAATTGGTGCATTTTCATTATCAGCAGCCATAATGTCTGATTAAATATAAAAACAAATCAATCTAATTAAAATTAGACAATATAAATGAAAATATTATAAAAATACCCTAGTTTTTTTAAAAAATCCAACAAAAACCCTAGTTTTTAACAAAAATCTATAAATTTCTCTAATTTTTAATCCAAATACATAAAAAACACTATTTTTAAGTCAAAATCCATTGCAAACATTCAATTTTCATCAAAATCCATGCTAAACTCAAAATTTTCATAAAAAATCTATCAAAAAACCCTATTTTGAAAAAAATCAACTAAAATTAAACAAATCTAATTGAAAATTTGATTAGAGCAAATAAAAAATCAAGAATCTAACCTTTTGAAGATGGATTTGCACCAAATCGGATATTTGTATAGTTGAAAATGAGGATGGATGGGTGGGAGGTATTTCATTAGAATTAGATTGGATGGATGTATGGTTACTAGGTAAAGTTTTATGGTACTTAGAAAGTTGAAGAGCCATAGCATGACATCTTTATTTCCTCTCATTTGCACTTCTATTTCTTCTTTTAAAAGTTTTTTGACTTGTGATGGGGTAATCGAGTTGTTCCCCAATGTTGGTATCTTTTCTTATTTTTAAGAAGGAACTAAGGGGACCACTGTTGGTTTGTAGATCACTAAATTCTTATTTTTTGTTCTAAAGACTTGTTTTTATTTCAAAGGCACAAATTTAGTTACATGGTTATCTCTTGGTCTTTTATAGGATGGTAGAGTTGGAAACACACCATACATGCCAAGTGGTCAAGGGAGGATACCCAACTTAGACTAGGGTTCATCCACTACCTGTGGGGTAGGAGGAACAACCATCAAAGTCACTAGAGGTTGAGGAGTCTTAGGGAGGATATTACTACTTGGAATAAATCAACTATACAATTTTCTTTAAACTTTTGATATGACATGAATAAAAAGTCCTCATGAGGCTTTATAGGTTTGACTACTTGAGGCCAAAAGTAATCTAGCAAAAAATTCCATGAAAGGCCAAAGGCTTAAACTCACTATAATAAATAGTATGTATTTTTCCTTCAAATAGGAATTTCACAAATTTGTGAATAACCAATGGGACTACATTCATGGAGCTTAGCCATGTATGACCTAACTTCATATAGAACTAGTCCAACATTGAAATTATGGTAAAGGAAACACCCAACTATTTAGGTCCAACCTTTACTAGGAGAGTTATCAAACCAATTATAGGGAAGCCATAACCATCATGAGATTTTAATCATGCTTTTGATTGTTCATAATCATCTATATAAAGTTCATGTACATACAATAACTCTTTTTTGATCATATTCACTATGTACATGGGATCAATGAGTATTCCCCTTTTCAGGTTTCTGCAAACTTGATATAAAGAAGACCATCGAGTGTAGTTATAGAAGAATCAATTTATGTAAAAGAAATGTCAAACAAAATATTGGTTTTTCCTTTATGATTTTGAATATTAATAATGTTTATAAAGATGGAAAAATCATTATCATCTTCTTCATTATCATTGTATTGAACAAAGTTTGTTGAATGAATTGGCAATGGGCTCAAGTGTAAATATTTGTAAGTATTGATTAGGTGAAAAACCAATTTATTTCCTTTGTCATTAATAGGTCAACCAACTGGATTTGATTAGAATGAGGTCTTGCACTTGGTTATAAATATGCTTACATATTTCCATATCATGTCGAGGTGTACGATGATATTGAAAAATGTTTTTGCATTAAAGTTTGGTGGTAAAGGTTTAATTGTTTGAATATGACTAATTGGAGGAAGTTGAATCATATTCTTGTTTAACAATTGCAACATGATCACATGGAGAGAATCAAACAACTATGAAAATTTCCTATCTCATGGCCTAAATTTATATCTAGAGTTATGTTTACAGTAGTTACTTATGTCTCAATATTATTAGCAGTTTGACATGAATGTTTATCAAGTAATGAATTTTTTGTTTTTCTTTTTAAATGATTGATAGTTGTTTTGAGGCATAACTTATATGATTGACCAATAGGAGCCTATGAAGGGGTACCTTCATACCAACTAATCGATATTCGATAATCATGAAGGGTTATACAAAAACATGTTAAGGATGGATATTTCATTAGCAATTTCTTATCTTGAATATTAGGTTGTAAGTTACCTATAAACACCCTTTGAATGTCAACATCTTGAAGACTATAGGATAATTTCAAATAAAAGGATTAGTATCATTTCATAAAGTTTTTTATTTTCTCTTTAGGTCCTTGATTACAATGAACTAAATTTGTTAATGTAACTTGAGGACTAATGTTCACTTGAAAGTGTTGGAGGAAATCACTAATGAGTTGTGTAAAGGAGGTAATTGATTTGTTTTACAATGAACAAAACCAATCCAAGGCCATATCTTTCAATGATCTAGAAAATAGTTTCACTATGAGTGAATCTTCAAAAATAAAGTCTCTACACATGGTAGTAAAAACTAACAAATGGTTATTAGGATATTTTTTACCATTGTACTTTCCAAAGCGAGGTATTTCAATGTTTTGTAGTATAGGTGTATTTAAAATAGTGAACACTAATGAGCTATGTGTAAGGTATTTTGGATGCTTACTATTGGTTTGGTTTTGGTTTAAGTTTGAAATTTGTTGTTGTAATAATGTCATGCTTTAAAAAAGTTGATTTATCACAAGATCATTGGGCCACATGTTGTGAGAGTTTTTCAAGCATGGTGAGCTAGTATGGAGGAATGGTGGGATATTATATTTCATGTTTAGGAGGGGTGATGAATATGGAGGTGTTATAGGTGAAGGGACAAAACTATTATAATTTCCACTAGAAATTCCTAAGCTTGAGTTTAAACCATTGTTATATTCCATCATTGATGCTATGACTGGAGGTGTAAAGTTGGTAATAGAAGCCATTATTGTGGGAGAGGAAACTTATTTTCCAAAAGGATTTTGAGCATTAGTCAAAAATTTCGTGAAACTAGCTACCAAAGGAATATTAGAATCTACTATATTAGCTAGGCTATGTAACACTTCTATCCCTTCCTAATCATTTACCAACTTCCCAATGCTATCCAAAAGAGGGATTGCTTCTCCATCCAAAGGTTCAATGCTTAAGAATTGTTGAATTCATTGTAGGTCTTTATCCAATTATTCTAGATTACCATTGGGGACCTTAGAAATAACATATGCCAAGTCCACATAAATGTTAGGTTACAAAAAAGACATGGGTAATGTAGGACTAGGGAGGGAATATAAGATGGATTGGGTAGACATAATACGTTGAGTGAAAGAGTTATAAGAATCAAGCTCAACATTGGCTATGATTGCAACATAGGAAGCCATAAGTCTACAACTACATCTCACGTGGGTATTAGTGAAGTGACACAAGGTCATGAAGCTCATAAATTTTCTACAAGATTCAAAACAATTTAATGCTCATACAATGAAGGGAAAACACAAAATAGTCACAAAAACTAAAATAATTTGCACACACAAAACCCAAAACAACATAAGAATCATAGAGATAGAACTATGATCCAAATCTTTGTCAAAACTGATTGGACAGGGAATTGGCACCCTAGACTGATGAGGTTGATTTTTGTTAAATTTAAAATCTAAAAATGAGATATAGTATCTGAGGATCCTAATTGAAGATGTTTAGGTCTGCCAATAGGAATACTTTTAGAAATGCACAAAATTTTAATTTTATATACATGCAGCCATAATGCCTGATTAAATATAAAAACAAATCAATCTAATTAAAATTAGACAGTATAAATGAAAATATTATAAAAATACCCTAGTTTTTTTAAAAAATCCAACAAAAACCCTAGTTTTTAACAAAAATCTATAAAATTCTCTAATTTTTAATCCAAATACATAAAAAACACTATTTTTAAGTGAAAATCCATTGCAAACATTCAATTTTCATCAAAATCCATGCTAAACTCAAAATTTTCATAAAAAATCTATCAAAAAACCCTATTTTGAAAAAAATCAACTAAAATTAAACAAATCTAATTGAAAATTTGATTAGAGAAAATCAAAAATCAAAAATCTAACCTTTTGAAGATGGATTTGCACCAAATCAGATATCTGATTTGCGGAATCAACTTTCCATTGTGCGCCCGCCGCAGTTAAGCAAATGTCAAATGAAAATGAGTTTTACTCGGGCCGAAATAGAAGTATATATATGTGTCTAAAATCGGATATCCAATTTTGAAATCTAGGTTTGGGCTTTGCTTCGGTAGTCACCCGAGCCACATAAAGTCAACTCGGCATTTTCACGTTTTTGAGTCGTAGAAACACGTATTTTTTTCTCCATTGCCACTTTTTGGCATACCATGATCCTGCACATGCCCCTTGGCATGCTGATTTCAACCCTTCTTTTGAAACTTTCAATAAGATCCCAATTTGGGTTCCGCTTCCTAATCTTCCCCTCCATTTATGGGTCGATCCTCTTTTAGAGGAAGTGGGTGATGCTCTTGGAAATTTTTTACTGGTGGATGATGAATCCTCTGATATTTTTCACTCCACCTTTGCTCGCATATCGGTTGAAATGGATGTTTCAAAAGGGTTGCATGCTGAGATTTTACTTAAATATTCTAAGGGTTCTTAGGTCCAATCTTTGGACTATGAAGGGATTCCCTTCCAATGTAGAAGATTTTTTAAAATAGGTCATGCTGCTAGACAATGCAGATTTGAGAAAAAAGAAATGACAGCTACATGGTGGAAAGGTGCTTCTCAACAACATTAAATGGTTGAGAAGAAATTTGAGCAACATAGGAGTTTTTCTGAGGTGGTTGTTTTGGAATAACAGGGTCTAAGGGCATCCTCTTTGGATATCTCAAATGGTGGGGTTGTTGATGTTGTGCAAGATTACCATGTTAAAACCCCTAAAGAGAGATAATGGGTCTAAGGTTGAAACTTTTGGTGATAACGCTTTGGATATCATTTCTGGTGGCTCTCCTAATAAGGCCATGCCTATAGGGAGGAATACTAATGAAATCTCTAAGACAATGGCTGCAAGCATTCTTTTTCAGGATAATGATGCACTGGTTTGGCTTGATAAGGTAGTGGAAGTGGAAGAGGGTTGTATTTTTGTAAAGGGAAAGAAAGAAAAATCATTGAATCCTTCTTTTGACATGACTCTACGCTTCCACAAGAGTATCTCTAAATGTAAATCTTGATGGTTCTTGTTTGGGGGATAGTTTTTGGCTGGCTGCAGGTTGTTTTTCTTGCAACTTTGTTTTTTGTTGTGGTTCTTTGGATTTGGTTTCCTTTTTTTACCCTTGGTTGCTTGTGCTTTCATGGTCTTTATGTTAAGACAAATTTCTGGTTGAGGGTTCCAGATCCATTCAAAATCTGTTTGTAAAGGGTTTCAAGTCCCTTCAAAACCTTCTTTTTCGTTAATAAAAAACATTTAGATTCCTATATTTGACAAGTACACCAATAATGAAGATCCTAATAGTCATATATTGGCTTATACGACATTATGTAGTGATATCATCTTTGAGGATAAGCTCTTAGCTAAACTCTTTCCTATTTCATTGAAAGACATGATCTTGGAATGGTTTTTTTGATTGTCAAATAACTCGATACATTCATTCAATAAACTTGTTGATGCATTCCTCCAACACTTTCAAGTGAACATTGGTCCTAAAATTGCATTAACTAATTTATTGAGGTGCACAAAAGGAAAAAATGAAAAAGTAACAGAGTTCATAGGACAATATTAGTTAATTTACTCACAAATAAGCCATACTCTTCATGATGCTAATGTTCAAAGAGTATTCATTGGAAATTTGCAACCTAGCATTAGGAATGAGATTTTTTAATGAAATATACATCTTTTACACAGTTGTGTATGGATCTTCGTGACTATCAAAATTTTGTTAGTCAATATGAAGAGACATCTTAAAATTGACTCTTATTAACCAGTCTAAATCCATAACTCAAAACAATTATCAACCTTTCAAGAAGAAAAACATGAATTTTATGAAGATAAGCACACCTCAAACAACCAAAATTCTTGTATCCATAACTCAAAACATGAATTTTAGAGAATGTGATCACTGAGGAATTCTTGTATGTACATGAGATTTATCAAGATTCTTATGAACAATCGAAATCATGGTTAAAAATCATGATGGTTTTTCTTTCCCTATGATAGGTTTGATCACTCTTCCACTTAAAGTTGGACCAATGCACCTAGATGTATCATTCTCTATCATCCAAATATTAGACCAATTTTGTGTGAAGCCAGGCTATCTATGGCTACACTCCATGAATTTTGTCCTGTTGGTTATCCACAAGTGCATAAAGTTCCCATTCAAAGATCAAATATACATATTGCATCATAGTGGGTTTAATCCTTTGTTTTCCCGAGGAAAAATTTCATTGGATTACTTTTGGCCTCAACCCATGAAACTTGTCAAACCTCCTAAGGACTTATTTTTTAGGTCATATCAAAATTGAAGGAAAAGTGCATATCAAAGCTATCCCTTATCAATATTCCTGAAAAAATGATAGGGTTATGGTTGTTCCTCTCACCCCACAAGTTTTGGATGAACCCACATCTAAAGAAAACATTGTTACAAGTAAACAAGGTAAATATGTTTTTGTTCCTCCACCCATATCATATAAAAGACCAAGAGACAATCACATGTTTCTCTTTGTGCCTCCAATGAAAAAATAAGTGTATATACCTAAGGAGACATTAGTTTCCCAACCCCCGGTGGTCCCTTCAATTCCTCCCATAAGGGAAGAAAAGAGACCAATGGTCGAGAAACCTACTCTTATACTGTTATAAATTGACAACTTAATAAGAAGAAATATAAATGCTAAAGAGTATAGGCATTGACATTGTGCTATTGCTCATCGGTTGGAAGAAAAGAACAAAACATTACTTAACAATCAAATACTTATTCAAATAAATTAAGAGAAATTACAACTTTTACCAAAACCTGAAACTAAACCTTACATGTCTCAGCCAAAACAAAAATTGAAATAATAACATACAACTGGCATTTTCATTAAATCTCCCATTGTGATCAAATTGGATGATGAAGATGAAGATGCTAAAACTTATGAGCAAGTGAATAAAAACTATCTTTGTTATTCTTAAAGTCTATGGATCTAGATGGGGGAAAGCATGATGATCCTTCTAATGAGAGTGGTTCACCACATGTTGAACCTAGTGACGCTCCTAGTATAAAACTTGTTGTAGTCCCTTTGGCTAGTCATCCAAATTCCATATATGATGAGAAAGATTGGGATGTAGATGATTTTCTTTAGATTAGATTGCATGTGAAGTACTTCTTTGTGTTTTCTTGCACATGATGTGATCTCCCATGTTGTATTGCTTGGCATGTCTTTATGTTTGGGAGTTGGGTGTTGAGAGTAATGCTTAACCTTGAACTAATAAGATAAGGTTTAGTGACATCCCCAAAGTTCAACATCTAAACCAGAAATGTTTCATTAAAATATTTTAAGTCATTTTTGTCAAACATCTAGGTTTAGAGATGTAGTTTAATCTTATTAAAAAGTTTATAAGGTTCATTGCTAATACCCAAAACATAAAACATGAAATTGGACTCATGAAATCCCTAAGGTAAAATACTTCATTGGGGATGAGATTATGATCTTTCCAGAAGGAATGGCAAAGGGGAAACCTAGGCCCTATTACAATGATGTCATAAAAAACATTGGTCAGTGCACCTAGAGGAAAAATGATTGGATAGGGCACAAACAAAAAAGGAAAAAAAAAAAAAACAAGAAAAGGAAAGAAAAAAAAAATGAAGAACAATACATAAACCAAAAAAAATCCCAACCAAATCAAAGCAACAACAAGAACACACAAATGACAAGAAAAACTAGAAAACCAAAATGAAAGTTCAAGTCTCAAGCCTACCTAAAGATTTGCAAAAGGAACAAAAATTGAAGTGGGCATGGACGATGATGAGGAACACCCACAACATCACAATAAACCAAGCAAATACTAGCAACAAAGCAACCAACGATTAAGAATGATGAATTCTTGAGGAAATGTGAGTCAAAATCATGGAGGGGTTTTAAGGAAGTTGCAAAGCTCATTTTCTTTTCAAGCTCAATAATTCACAAATGAAGGAAAAAATCCATCGATCTCACTTTTAAACTGGAACCCAACTTGATGCATTAATGCTTCATAAATGTAGGGTCACACCATTGATTTTTTTGATAGGCATGAGAAACAAGACAACAAGATGTGACCACCATCAGGCCTATAAGGCTAGGAATGTTGCAAGGAAAGTATCTCGACAAAGAAAACCTTAAAGAGTGAAACTTTGAAATGGAGAACAAACATGAAAAATAAAAATTGGTGCCTGAGCCCGATAAGGATGGCATACCAATCCTAAGGAACCTAAAACTCTAAAAAACAACAAAAACACAGAGGGGAAGAAAGAGAGGGAAAGGGAGAAGGAAATGGGAAACAAAGGGAGGAAATAAAAGAGAGAAAATAGAGGAGAAAGATAACAAAATGAAGAGAAGGGGAGGGGGTCCCCATTTTTCTAGAAAACAAAAATTGGGTGTGGGTGCAAGGCTCAACAAGTATAAAAAATACTAAGTGACTATACTTGCACCATTCCTTTCCTAACTTACAACCTTAAAATCTATATAGTGCTCACTAGTTGAGGGTGTTAAATAATATTAGCAATTATTTTTGTTTTATTGTAAAGTGCATGCACCATAGATTTACTATTTTTCATGAGGAAGTGTTGGAGAGGATGTTGGGTGTAAATGAATACTAGTATACTTGAGTTTTTTCCTCCTCATCTCATGCTATCATTTTCCTTGATTACTAATGTATGTGGTTGTTTTTTTTTAGTCTAATACTTGGTTTGAAAGGAAACATGGATATTCTACCCATATTCATGTCTTCCTTTGCTTGCATGAGGTATGTAACTTTGAGAGTTATTGATAAGATAAAACCTAATGTTGTAAAAGGTGTTGTAGAAGATATCAATAGTTATGTGTCTTCTTAGACCACACAAGATGGTGAAGGAATACAATCAATGTTACATAGGTGCATTGTGGATGGAACTTTTTGTTGGACACAAATGAAATACTTGAGGCTAATACTTTCATAAATTATGATGATCTACTCAACCATGCTAAACATATTAAAAAATGCACTAAAGATACAAATTGTATAAGAAAGGGTCCTTGTTGTTGTATTACTATAAATCTAATTGGGATTTTCAAATACAGTAATCTATTATACTTTAAAATAATGGAAAGATGAAGTACATTCCTATACATAATGATGAAAGGTTAAATATCAAAAGCTTCACTATGCTTTTTATTTAGCATGCAAGTTAACTATCATCCTCCTCAAGTATTACAAAATATGCTTCAAATTTTGAACACCAATCAAGTTCCTGTCATGATATGTTCAATTATCTTTGTTATTGAGTTTGATAGGACTACACGATTCACCTTTTGTATGTTCTTGATAAAGAGTATATTTGATCATAATATGAGTGACCAAGAGTGCTCTCACTTTTTAAAATGACCATGGTAGTATGTCAAGTAGGTCCTTCATATCTTTGAATATGTCCAAGGAAAATTTGTGTCACATTCCTCTTGGTGGGGGGGATGTTGTGGCTTCAACATTTATTGATGCATATATGGTGTGACCATTATTATTGAAGTTGTTATCTCTAATTGATGTGAATAATCAAATGTGTGTTACATCTTGCACAAATAGTTAATGGAAGATAAAATTCAATTATAGAAATTATTCATGCCACACCTAGGTTCACAATAATTCTTTCTAAAGGCTTGTCTAATACACTTGAGTTGTCAAGTTGAATTGAAATCCTCTTGTATAAACCATTTTGCACCAATACCATTCATGTTGGGTCATCTATGGAAAAAATGTTTAGAATTGGAAGAGGATAAAAGGGAATTATAATGCATGACATGTTGACCTACAAACTTCTAGATTTGAATGCTTCTTCTAATGTTGAGTTACTTGTTCATGAACTAGAGTCATTGAATGGGATCAATCCTAAATTGGAGCATCTTGACTTTCCTTTCTCTAACAAGAAGATCTCATTTTCTTTGATGAATTTAACATGGTCGGTAGGCATGATTTTGACATCAACCACAATTAGGGTGCTTGTATAATCCTTGCACTATTGCAAATTGCAAAAATAGATTTCACAAGTGCAAGTCGATCAACAAGAAAACATCCCAACAACATATGAACTATAAGTGTTGACATGGTGAGCCTTTAAGTTGGGCAGTGTGATACATTTGATATTGTTCTATCCTATTCTTTAAGAGCATATATAAAATCCATTAAGAATTATTATACAAGGCAATACTAGCACTGACATGTCATACTTGAATTGTAAATAAGGCATGTGCACCATCTACAACTACTCCTCCATCTCAATCACTTTTTTTGTTGCTATCTCCAACTATTTTTACAACATTCAACATCAATGCATCCACAATACATGACATCTGCACTATGCACACCTTAAAAAGAGATGAATCCTTTTAGGGGGAAGCAATGGAAACATTTTACAAGAGTGATTTTTTGTAGATTAGGTTGTTGGTCTATATTGATAGTTGTTTGTATGAAGCATTTTCCATGGATAATTAGTTTGCTTTTGGTGGAAAATCCATTATATTTATTGGTGATATTGGATAGCAACCTTCCATTAACATATAGTTTTGTATGTTGGTTCTTAGTATGGGACAACAATGTGACAATTTTAAATGATATCTTTTGACAGCAAGGTGGCAAAGAATCTCAACTTCTATTTTGCAAACTTCTTGCCATTATTCTAATGTGGAGTCAAAACTTTATTATTAGGATTTTCTCATGTCATGCATTGATGTTTTCCTTTGAAATGTAGAAAAATTTGCATTCCATTCATCAATGCATTTGTTTCCAATGAATGAGTTGGTTGCTTCACACAACAAACAATGTTAAAGTCCTTAGGGTTCCCTATTGCCTGATGTAATCCAGAACAAATAAAAGGGAGATCTATTGTAAACTTTGAGGACAAATAGTTACCTTCCTTAGCTTTCTTATGCATTGGGTAGTAGGGTATGTTCGCTTTCAATTTATTGGACTTTCTATAGGTCTTGTTAATGGATCATTGTATAGAAAGTTGCAATTATTATCTACAAAAATGAATGTAGGATCTATCAAGTTTTATTGTTGTAATGTTCAACCATTATATTAGCCCCCCATAGGATTTGGATGATACACAACATGTGCCGATTGTTTTGTTTTCTAATGGTTCTCTTTCAAAGTATCATTGAAAATGGCAAGGGATTGTCAGTCTATAAACTTTAGGGGCCCACACTTTATAAAGTGGCAATAGATAATAGGAAGCATTGATCGCTAGGGTTTGGTGTTTATTGCAATCTCCAAGGTACATCACTTGGTAGACCTGCTTGTCTCCCCAACATTTAACTTTGAACGCTAGACAAAAACACGCAAGACAATGCATATGTAGCCCTAAAAAGAAGGGAGGAGGCTCATATAAGGGTTCTGTCATCTTCCTTTGAGTAGGCATTCTAGCTACCTACAAACCTCATATCCTCGCTTTTTTAATTTTATACACTACATTTCAATGAATAAAAAAAACATAAACAATATATGCAAGTGTCTAACTGAAAACAAGAGAACCAGTCAAAAGAGGTACGTGGAAAAGAGAGGAGCGGCATACATAAAAACCAGGAATATTCAAGAAGAAGAAAATAAGACAATAGGGGCCTGGGTGACACATGACAAGGAGCAACTGTTTTAAAAAGATTACTTTTATCCTCATCCGCCAACAGTAAACGATAAAAGTTCTTTTGCCTCAATAAAGAGTTTAGTGAAAGAGCAAAAAGGAAATCAACATCTGAAAGAACAGGGGAGCTGAATTTTGGTTAGGGAACAGTGTGTCATTAGCCCTCCACAATCCTGAGAAAAGTCTCACAGCCCATTCAGCAGCTAAGAAGATTTTGTCTTTAATTTATATAGTCTATAATTATTGTAAACTCTGAAACGTCTGGTTTCAGAAAAGTAAATGAAGAATAGTTGTTTTAATTCCTGCAAAAGCTGCCATTTTTTATGTTCTCTGTCTGTGTATGAAAACTGAGTTCCTCTGTGTTAATTTAACTCTCTACAATTATATCAGGCTTATTTTGTGCTTTGAAAGTCCGCCCTAGTGTCTGTTGCAGGTAGGGAATTGCGGTATAGTTGGATTTACATCCGTCCTGCTGCTCGTCGGTCTGTGGATTTGAGCATTTTTAGAAGGCTGCTTGGTGAGAAAATCCTGTTTAGTTGGGTTAACCACCAAATTCTGCACTAAAGTTCGCACTCAATGCAGAGATATTTACTACCTTGGATTGACTAAAATATGTCCTTTAAGGTTTTACAGTTTAATCTAGAATGTTCCACAATAAGATGGGAAAATCGGATAATTTATAATCATGTTTACATATATTGTAATGAAATGTACAAGAGAGGAATATGAAATATTTCAAAATAATTGAGAATAACAAATCATTTTCAAGCTAATTTTTTAATTATTTTCAATGAAAACACAATTCATAATCTGATGATCAAATAATACTTACTATTCTTATGTATATCTTATTTATATCTTAGATATCACCCAAGCCAATTTATATATCAAAATATAATGTCTAGGATGACCTAATTAATAAAATAGTAACGATCATATGACTTAATTAAGAGTTAAGGTATCTACAACCTGACTACTCACAATCCTATGCGCATTCAATAATTAAGAATGTAGCACATGTTGGACCTTTAGAAAACAAGAAATTTCATATTCATTACTTTGTCATAGACACTTAAAGGAAAATGTATGTGCTGGCTTTGGTGCCTTTGTTATTCTTTTAGTAACAAAAATTACATAGATTTTTTTTTTTTTTGGTGAGGAGGGATTTTTAATCTGGCCCTCTCTAAGTGAGGTGACAAACAGGGGATCCGATCCCAACATGAATGCACAACATCAACATGAATTTTTCATACCCATGAGCACAATAGCCCAGAGAGGGTGTGAGTCCACGAACACACTAGTCCAACAAGAGGCAGGAGAACAATCTGGAGCACTAAATCACTTGACATGAACACCAACAGCATTAATGCTAAGGTTCAAACCTGCGAGCTCATTGAATCAACAAGGATACAAGATCCACATTGACAACAGTCCAATGAGAGTTTGAACCTTGCCAACCAAAAATTCCATACAATATTAAATTTCATATTTTAAAGATTTTCAAATCATCATTTAAGATAAAATTTTATGTAGATATTTAATTTTAGCTGTATTATCCCCCAACTATTCTCAGTGGTAGTACAAATTAATAGTTTACTATTATGTAAATTCTAATCACTACTTCATTTTTACCTTAACCTTATGTTTCCCAGTAATTTTCATACTTCGAAAACAAAAATTGCTCTAAAATTGATTCTGAATCTATGCACTATTCACAGGCAATCCTGTTCTTGACCACTTTTACAAAATTGAAGGAATCCCAATTATATATCCATATATCTATTATACATACAGACATATACTTCTCCATCTCACAAGTGTGTTACTATTAATTTATAGCTTTAATGCCATTCTTTGCTTTCACAGTAGTTTGTTTATACTTTGCAGTGCGCTGCTTTACTAAATTGTTTTAGATCCAACTGCGCTCGAGAGAGCTGGTATTTATGTGCATCTACATGATGGAGCAGGTACCACTCTCGTAGTAACGATCTTCATAAACAGGCCATATCTCATTTCTTCTGCTCCAAATTGGAAGACTAACACTGTCATACTCGCTACCTGGATTTTTTTCCTCTTTGGTGTTAGGGCCAACACTCACAATCTGTGCAGATTTTCTGAATTTTCTCATTCTTTTCATTATTTCCACAGCGTCCACCTCTCCAATAACTGTGACCGTGTTCATGGAAGAATCAACTGCTACAGAATTCACTCCTGTAATCATCATCATCATCATCAAAGCATGAACTTAATTTAGCAAATTATATTACTTAAGTTATCATCATTTATTTATTATTACCTTGGATATTTGAAACTGCTTTCATCGCCTTTTTTTTGCACTTTTCACAGAACATATCAACTGAGATTACGATTTTCTGCAACCACAAATTTTTGTACAAGCTCAACAAATTCAATACTCAATTTTCTCAAACTTATATGCTTACAAAATTATAATTTGAATATTTTTATTAAAAAAAAATATACAGTTAAATTCAAAACATCCATAAATTATTTTTTTACATAAAAGAGGGGTAAAAATTTATTAAAACACGAGAAAATTACAGAGCAAAATCATTACATCTATAAATTATGTCTATTAATGTGATTTTTTTTTTTTTGATGAATAAGAGTGAATTATAAAATCAACTCAAAGCTAGAATATCTGTTATCTAATGTAATTCTTAATACTTTGAAATATTTTTAGGTTTGATTGTGTAATTTTTTTTACATCAACATTTCCAATCAAGCTTCATGATTTTCTTATATGAACATTTCGGATCACTCCATGATCTTCTTCTATCAACATTTCAGATCGTTCCATGATCTTCTTATATCAACATTTCAGATAACACTCTATCACCCCCATCAGAATCAAAGAGCGTGATCCAAAATGTCCATGTAAGAAGATCATAGAACGTAATCCAAAATATTGATATAAAAAAATGCACCAATAAAATAAAAAACATTTTAAACAATTATCATAAAATGTAGAAATTTCATGTCTTTAATTACAATTTCTTAAACTAAATTAAAAATATGCATTCTGTGCCAGTTGGCTGATATAAGACAGTAAGGATATGCTTAAAAACCTTCATGGTGCAGTTTAATGAGCAGTTCCCAAGATTTATTGAAGATCTTCTGTAAATCTTTTTGTGGTGTGTTTCTGCAAGAACGAACATGAGTTTTAAATAGGGAAAAGTAGTTGGTATGTTCACTCTGATATGAAACATTCTTGTAAAACCTAAGCTGACTAATTCTTCCTCATATTATTGTAGGATTGAATTTGAATGGACAAAGTTGAGGTCACACATGAAATAAACTCTTATCTTTGCAGTTTGTCAAAGCAAACTTGTATTTAATAAATAAATCACTGAAATTAATTCATTCTTTATTTTTATTTTTTTGGATCAAGTGCATGGGCTGTTACCTAATACACTGGTTGGAAACGAGCAACTTGCCAGCTGAAACTTTAAATCCAGTGTAATAATATTCAACGCTCAATCAATTTTGGTCTAAAACCAAGTGCACCTTTATATTATTTTGTGAAATTCATGACTATGAAATTATTGGAAAAAGGTAGTGATAATGAAAGCTAAATTTATTATCAAAAGTCAAATCACTGAATATTGAAAAAAACACATGTGAAAACTAAACTAATAATTAATTAGTATTTTTATGGAATAGAGAAATTTCCTTAAGCTTTCTCTACTTTGGCAAAGGAGGACAACAACCACCAGTATAATTACTTTAACAAATAAAAGTTCATTATAAAAAGCATTACACAACAGAATAATGAATTAGGTAGCAGCTATACAGCTAATATAAAAATCAAACATACCATTCAAAAGGGACAAGTTACTCTCATAGTAATATCTAGAAGAAACTAAAAGTGGTAACTTCATTTTTTATTTTTATTTTTTGAAAGAATAGAACTTGAAAGCTAGATAACAACTTTATACAACTAATATCAAATTAAAAAGTTTTACCATTCAAATTAGAACAATTACTAATACAATTTCTTCTAAAGAGAGAAATTACTCTCATAACAAAATAAAAAGGTAGAGCTTTTAAGAAATTAATTTCAAAATGTAAAGTTTTTACAAGGTTATAATAACAAAATTAAAGTTTTTAAGAAGTGTAATTTCATTTACTTTTTAAAAGAATAAAATGTAGGTCTTAATTTCATGAATATCTGTTGTTAGATTTTGCAAGCATAAACAAGGATTCCCCATGAGATTCATTAACATAGCTCAAATTAGGAAGAAAATAATGAAGAACACAAAATAAATCACAAAAACAAGATTCAATCCTAATTAAGCAAGCAAACTCTTAATCCCATGGGGGGATTGGTGCCAATTTGATGTGAAAATTGGCCCTTTCCCAATCCCTAAGATGCAAGTTGATGATTGTTGAGGAATGTTGATCCACTTTGATGATGAATGTGAGAGCTCCAAGCCAAATCTGCAAAAAAGCCTAACTAAGAACTCAAATGATGGATGAGAATTGCTAAGTATTTTAGCATGGTAACTTTGTTTGGAATGTGGATGATGAAATAAGGATATGAGCTCTTTATTTATAGATTGATAAGTTGAAGAGATGTCCAAATTTGATCAATGTGGGACAAATATTCAACCAATGATATAATGCCACTTGTCAACATATGAGAGGATGAAGGTTGAGCAAGTTTTGAGGATTGTGCCAATAAATGCATAAATTTGAAATTCAAATTTGTTGAAATAACTTGTGAGAGGGAAGGGAAAATGCAATAAATTCCACTTGGCTCAAGACAAAGGACATGTAAGATGGAGTTATTGCCTTGTTGGAAGGACATGTCAACTCATATTTTTGAATTCAAATTTGGGAATATTCCTTCAAAGATGCCTTTTTTGAATAAATATAGGGAATTATTAAATCAAATAAATGATTTAATTGTGCAAGTTGCAAAATATAGAGGATTTGAGTGATTAGGATTAAATTAATCAGGATTTGATTAATTTAAGGGGATATTTAGCTAATTTGACAATTTGATTTAGATTTTTGGATTAATTTAAATCAAAAAGAGAGGAATATGATAAGAGGCTAATTAAATAAAGATTTTGATTTATTTAATTAAAAGGATGGTGTTAGATTAAATCAAATAAAGTTTTAATTTATTTAATTTAATAGATAGATTTTAGAGATTTAATCAAATAAATTGATTATTTAATTAAATAGGGATAATTAGATCAAATGAATTGATTTAATTAACAAGGGAAAGTGACTTAATTAGACAAAATAATTTATTTAATTAAGAGACGAATATTGATGAATTTAATCAGATAAGGGAATTTGATTAAATAGTTAGACCGAGGGATGATTTAGGAAGAAACAATGTTAGTAGATCAGAGTGTGATATCAATCTATATATTTTCGATGTCTACATTTTTCCCCTCTTTGAAGCGATGCACTTGTTGCATTGGTTCAAAGAATAATTTTGTTGAGATCAAAGTTCAAAACTCTTTGATTTTATGATGCCCCACTGTTGCCCCAGCAAGAAGAATTATGCTGGTATACTGCCCCCTTGAGAGATCGGGCGAAGAGGTTTGATTTTAGGGTCAATTTCTCAAAAAAAGAGGTTCAAGATCAGTTCAACTCGAATATTTGATGTAGACAGATTTGATGATGTAGACAGTCATCAACCATGGGTAGTCTCATGCCTATTTTGATATATTACACACACTTGATCCTAATTCGTAATATGACAGTTGCATTATTGATGATGCAATGATTATGATGTTTATATGTAATGGATGATATGATGATGTATGGATGGTATGGATGCACATGATTTGATATGATGATGCTTTAGTGATTATGCAAAATAGATGATAAATGCATGGTTCATGAGATGTTTAGAATAACCAATCTATATTATGCAATGATGGGGATGAATGCATGTGGTATGATTAATGCTTTCTATATGATATGATATTCATTATGCAATATGGTTTTTCGATGCAAGATGGATGCATTAATGATGATTTATTATTAACTGTCATGGTACCATGTTAGCGCGAAAAGCAAGAGATAGAAGAAAATAAGAGATTCCAACAAGACATGAGATGATGATGATGATTATGATGATGATGATTACTTGCCGAGGAGTTGGGATTTTCAAAGGGCCAATTATCTTATGTTTGATAACACACGTGGTACAATGCATCAAGGTATAGACAACCAGGATGGTGTGGTACTTACTGTGATGGAATTTGACTCAACAATCAGATAGGAGTATTCTTGTTCACACTTGACATACAAAAACCTTGCTAGGATGTACTTCAGAAGTTTCAGACACCTCAGACTAAAACACTAGTCAACAAGTTTCCCTAGACCTCTTCCATTCATACCTAACAAAGCAAGTATTCGCCAAGGTTATATTACAAGAACATCCAACAAGCACAATAGACAAAAAATAATGATCATTGCCTCATTCCTATTTCTCTAAATCCTCTGTTTGGATATCATTGAGAGGTCCTTGGAATGAGCGCAATAAGATAAATCAAAAGAAAAGATCAAGTACGCAAACAAGCCAATGTTCTTCATAACTTTAGCCAAAGGGATTTTTTTTGATAGGATAAGAATCCAAGGTGATATCCAAAATGATGCCCATTGTTAGAACGATATATCCTAGGACATCCATTGTATAGGATGATGATGGGTTGATAAGTTGATTGATAGGCTTTTGATATAAAGTTGACTGACATGTTTGAAAATGATGAAGAGTTTGATTTTGTTTTAAAGATTTGTCATTTGCTTTTGATTTTACGATTGAAGCTTGCTTTTGTCGATTCTTGTGATTGTTTTTGTTTGTGTTGCCAAAGGATGAAGGTGACGATCAATTTATTATGGATGATTAATTATTGTGGGTGCAAGCGAGATGAGATAGATGGATTTTTTCAAATATTTGGATGTTTTTGACGTTTTGAAATGTTTTGAGGCTGTTTTTGGTGTTTTTGATATTTTACCAATGTTTTGATTTTTGATTTTTTGAATGTTTTTGGATTTTGTGTTTTTGAATGTTTTTGGATTTTGATGCTTTTCAAATGTTTTTGGATTTTGTGTCTTTCAAATGTTTTTGGATTTTGATGTGATTTTGGATGTTTTTGGATTTTTGTGTCTTGGGGGCTGATAAGAGATTAGCCTTGCCTATGTTTAAGCTCAGAGACGATGTAGTTCAGATTCCAATGTTTTTGATGTTTTTCTGACTTTTTGAGTGTTTTTTGGATTTTTGATGTTTTGGATGTTTTTGGATTTTCGCATGATTTTGATGATTTGGATATGGATATGTATGACAATATCAGTGCTCTATTTAGGATTTTTGCTAAAAACCAAGCTAAGGTGGATTGATCAGATCGATGGATTGATGATGATGATAACATTGTTGAGGATACACAACAATGCAATGATTTGATTGATCAAGATTGATGATGATAACATTGTTGAGGATGCACAACAATGCAAGGATTGATGATGATAACATTGTTTAGGATACAAAACAATGTAGAGATAGTGTTAAGCAACACAAGGATCATGAATGATATCCCAAGATAATGATGGATTGATGATGTCTTCATTGGATTTGATTGATCATGATTGATGAAGCTTGATTTGGAACAAAAGTTGTTCAAATGATTTGATGTGATGTTGGAACTGTAAATTAGATGCAACTGATAGTGATTGTTTGGATTGATGTTCGATGAATGATGAAGACTGATAAGGAACATTTTCTTGTCAAAATGTGCCATGGGCTAGTGATTTGGATTTTGGATCACAACTACTTTGACCAATTTTGTTTCATGTTTTCCAATGTTTTGATCACCACATAAGTTGGAGGATATAGATCAAGATTTATTCTTGAAGCAAGATGTAAATATTTGCCCCCAGTGTCTAGCAATATATGGAATGTCATGGATAGGTGCCCGGATAGGTGTATGGATGACTGGGTATGGTAAGCACACAAAGGATGCTAAGGATTATCTTGCGATACGATATAGTGCTTAGATAAAGGAATGCTTCATGGCTCAGATAACTTTGGATTGGATAGGATCAATGAAAATGACCCATGTCAAGATGTTTTACCATAAGCAAGCGTAAAGTGTGCACCAAAAATTTTCAAGGTCAAGATAACTCAGACTATGGATGACGATGGATTAGATAAATGGTTCATGGATGAATGGATTTATTATGGATAAGATGAATGGAATGCTTGATTTATTATGGATGTGATGAGATGCTTTCACCTGAAGTGGCACACATAGATGCTTGATTCCACACATGACGCCTGTTTTCCAGGTTTTCATCATGGTCCTTGCCCAAAGCGCCACCAAAGTGGTTTTCACTAGAGAACGATTTTTTATCTTTATTGTTTTCAATCCTTTTTCTGATTTTTTTGGATTTTCATATTTTTTGATTTTTTTGTATTTTTCTGAAAGATTCATGCTGAACCACTTGGTTGTGTTGACGTAGATACCCCTGTCCTGATGTGCCATCGATATCCTACTTGAAGAAGTTTCTTTGCTAAGATACGTGCACTTGAATGCAACTTTTGGGATTCTTGATCTACTTCATTGATACCAGGGTTAACTCTGTCTCTGTATGCACATCATGATAGAGTGCCTTCTGAATCCTTATGATAAAGGGTCGTTGCCAATACATGGTCGATGTGAGAATTGGATATCATGCATGGAGGTGTGGATGGAGTGTGTTTAGGGATAGAAGATGGATTGGTTGATAGTTTGGAACCTTTGACTCTCCAAACTTGGGCGATGAGCAATGATGGGTGGATATGAAAGTGTGGGTGGAATTAGGACTAACTGCTTGATACACTTTGTACGTCTCTTGAAAAGCCTACTTTTGCTTTTATGGACATCCTTGATGGATACTTTTCCCTTTTTTATTTTTTCCCACAGTTTCTTTGACTGATGGAGTTTGATAGGGATGGTCTTTCTTTGTATTCTTTGGTATCCATTTGTATTTGATTTTTCCATCATGCTTCTTAGCTTCTTTTGCTTTGATAACATTCTTCGTACTTTGATTCAATTCTTTCTTTTGACATTGGTCCCAATTCATGGATGGGGTGATGGGTGGATGAAGATTCGTGACATGGCTGGTTGTAGTATTGGCAATGGTTTCATCACAAGGATTCTTTGTGCTCCCTATATTGATGCTTGCTTGAGACGAAGCTGCCCCTAGTATGGTGGTAGTAATACCTTCATGCTTTGATTCTGCTTGTTCCAAGAGCTTTTGTTTAGAATGAATTCTCTGATAAATGACCACCGTAGGTGACGTTATTTCCATTTGCTGCTCTGCTAACTCTGGAATTTCCTATTCTATCTGACTTGTTTCCTTGAGCAGATAATGTTGGACATCCGCATACCTAATGTCCTTAGTCTGAATTCAGGATATATCTGATCTTGATGTTGATAACTTGGTTTGACTGTAGGAGTTGATAATCTACTCTTTGTGTGTAGCAAAATTTTGTTCTAGATGAAGATCATCTACTTGTCCATCCGCATAAAGCATCTCATGGGTAGATGGATGATTATGGATATGATCATCTTGCATAGATAGGAGGGTGTCCATTAGATTATTATAGTATCTTGAAGATACAAATTCTTGATCTTGAATGATTTTGGAGTTGCTTTCGACATGCTTTGGATCAAGTTCTTGACATGGATCAGTTTCAAAGGATGAATTGCTTATAAAAGGTTCTTGGATGTCATCATTAGACATGGTAAGTGGTTCAATATCCTCAAGTGTTGAGTTTAGGGTTCCTTTAGTATCTGTAACCATGAGGTTGAAGGACATCAATATGCTTTGGAAAGAACCATTGCTAGACCTTGGTGAAAGATTTTGATTATGCCTTGGAATAAATTCTTGAGATATTCCCTCTAACTCATTAGGTGGTGTAGAGACATTTTTAACACGATCATTGGTCGATGCCTTGTTGGATGAGATGAAAACATCTTCATTGATGAATAGATCTTGATCATTGTTTTCAACAATTGTGGTGGAGAGATTGACAATGTTATAATTGTCCCCAATAGCAATTATCTTTTGATCAATTAGGTCTTGGATGATAATCACAATGGTGCTCCTCATTATACCCTGGTGGTTTAACTAGGGGTTCTTGATAGTTCCCATAGATGGGGAGCTTGATGAGATTTTCTTGTACCAATTGCTGCAAGACTGATTCGATTGGTCTCCCAAGTGATGTGTATTGTTGCTTGTTTCTTTGTGAGATTTGCACTTTAAGTTGACTTTGTGGTGATTGATTTTGGAGATGTGGTGATTGATCTTCGACATGTGGGGGTTGGATTTTTTGATGTGGTTGACATTGATATCTAACTTCTTGACCTTGGAGATATTGTTGTGGTTGTGGACACAACTCAATGCTTTGATGACATGGATTAACCAATGGAAGATTGTACTAATTTTGGAGTGAAGATATCTCTTGGCCCAATAGCTCAATTAGTTTGGCATGTGAAGCAAGTTGCTCTAGTGAAATTTGATCTTGATTTTGAATTTGACTCCCTTGATTTGGCTTTTGTTTAAGCGGATTTGGGATGTGTACTTATGTTTGCTTTTGGACAATTTTTTGATTTGGGATGACACTCAGATTTGGCATAATATGTTGAAATTGAAGATTGTTGATGTTGGGAATCACATTGCCTTGACTTGGAGTCATTAACATCTTGTTTGGATTTTGAACAATATTTGTATGATTTGTAACCATATTTATCCCAAAGGTTGTCAGATTCATATTTCAAAAACTTGTACTTGGTACATTCTCATTTGGCATGTAGGGATTTGGTGGGATGAAATTTGTTTGAAGGCTCATGCATTGATTGTTTGGTTGATGGATTTGTAGGTTTGGATTTAAATCTCCCATCAGGAAATGTGCTCCAATCTTTGATTTGGGCATACTCATTGGTCACACCCACAAAAGGATATGAAAATCATAGTAAAACCTTTCCTGGGAATTGGACATTCCGATAGGTGAATAATATCTCTCTGTGGATGTTCATTTACTTGTTAAACCAAGGGATGTATACTTTAAATGGTGCGGAAAAATATATGCACTAGGAACTAGCTTCGGTCAAATCTTAGTGGAAAGAAATACTGGAAAGGAATTCTATCTATGCTACAGGAAGGTAATACAAAGTTCTTTAACTCAACTATGATTTGATTAAAATGGAAACCATAACAACTACGACTAAAACACAAACTTTGAACTAGCCTTATGCTGCAGGAACAAACACAGGGATGGATTCTCTATGCTGCAGAAGCAGTACAAGATTGAGTTTGTATGAAAACTTCAAAGATGAAAACTAACTGAAGATCAACAAAAAGAACGACTAACTAACTAGCTACAAATACTTACTAAGTGGGCCCCCTTAGCAAGCATCTACTGATTACACAGATGTTGAACTCAGAACTTCATTAAACTTTATTCATGAAAATAGAATGATATACATTGTTTTGTTGATATGGAAACTAACAACAAACTCTGTCTCTTGTCAAACAGATTCTACTTTTCATTATCATATTGACTCTTACATAATATCTGCTACTCTATTTCTATCTTACTCTAACTATCATCTCTCCCCTCTCTCACGTAGGAGGAGAACTTTATTTAAAATCAGGAGAGCAACTAACTAACTATCCCAATCAAAGAAAGATGTGGAAGTAAAGTGTATCCCAGAATCAAGGAACAAACTTCATAATGAATTTATGCGTTCAACCTGATCTGGAGAGAATCTAGCGCTCCACTCTTTCTAGATTGACTGTCATCAAAAATCTTTCCCAACGGTTTCGGTTAAAGAGTCTTTGCCGGAGCTTCCTCGAAGTCGTGCAAGAAATGGAATTTACTGCAAGGCTGAGATCGGCTGTGCTTGACTCGATCATTCTTCAACAACCTGTGAAACAGATGTGAAAGAAAAGGCATATGGCACATACATGATATTCGTTCATTAATCACACATTTAAATCTACTTTATCATTCAGAAGTTGTATGCGATATACCAGTCATTTAGGGAGTCAACGGGGCAATAAATGCAATCAAGTCAACACAATAAGCTGCAGGAATATGAAAGTATTTTGCTACAGGATATCCCCATAAAAGGTTTCAAAAGAGTTTTAAACAACCACAAATAACAAAAGTAAAGGCATTAAAAGTTTATTATAACATCCAAACTATGAGCACATTTTAGACTCATCACTGCCCCCTACTTAGCCCAATGTTGGTCCTCCGGCATTAACTTTCTTGGTGGTTTCTCTGAAGTCGGTGGTTGCTGCATGACTCTAAAATAGTTTTCCAAACCTATAATAAAATCCTCTAAAATCCTGACACCTTTCATACATTCGGTCTTCTAAATCATCATTAAGATTTGTAGACTGGTGAGGATAGAGGGGCCACATTAGCACAGGAGGTCTAAATGTTAATGGCAACCACAGTTCAAATCTCGTTTGAAGTCCAATTGTATATATCTGTTTGATCTTTTAAGAGCTGTTGTGAAATTTAGGGGACTGTGTGGTTCTGATCTTCTTAATCCAATAGTTAGTTTTTTCCATCTTTTCTCACTTCTAGTATGTGCCAATCTCCAAAACGAATATGGTTGTGCCTGAAATTCATCATATACCTATTTCCTGATATCAAATATTTTCTCTCTGGATGAAACATTATTAATCCCATATTTCAGAGCAAACCAATCTTTCAACATTGCATGGGAGTTTGAACTTTGAGAGCGTAATGGAATAGGCTCAGTTTTCTCAACTTCCTCATATGTTTCCCACTGTCTGCCATAATTCGCCTCATTTGCTACCCATGACATAAATTCTCTCAAATGAATATCACCATTATACAGAAGAGGATTCCATTCTATTTCAAATGGAATTAAAAAGCCATGTAAATAGAATTCACGCAGATAATTTCTTAACCAATTAGGGGCTGCCTGGTAAGCTTCATAAAATTCTTTGGCAGTGTGAAGTATAGGATCTTGGTTTCTGGAAATTCTCATCAATTGGAACCATAAAAACTATTCTTTAAGGCACAAAGCAGAAACTCTGGGTGGTGGTCTGCATTCCATAATCTGACCAGTTACTTTTAACATTTCATCCATTTTTGCTTTCAACTCAGCAATTTCTTGTTTCTGACTTTCAATTTTCTTTTTCAATTTCTTCTTTTCTACTTCCCATAGACTTTGTTGCATGTCAGTCTAGGCTATGTGTCAGAAAGTCAGGGTTTGCAATGTAACTAGTTCCCAGTTAACTTTAACATATTCCAAAAACTCAATTAAAAACATCCTCTTATACACAACAATGGCTTTACAAATTGTAGGGTGGAATACAACTTCACTAGGCACATTCAATTATTCAGTCAGTTCTTGCTCTTGCTACAAGATAAATTCTTCTTGTTGCTGCGGTGGAGAAGTCTGAGCTTCCTCTGAAAACTGCATATCAGCGGTAGCCAAGTCATCAAGATTTGGTAACCCTTGCTCATTATGCCCTATTTCTTTTGTCTCAACTTGTTCCTCTTCAGGAACGAATGAACTATGAGTAACATTCTCGGGCACATTATGAGAAACATTAAATTCAGAATCAACAAACCCTTCTAAAATTACAATAACCTCTGGTTGAGGTGAAGCAAGGGAGGTTTTAGATTGTTTCCTTGTGGAAACTCTTCTTGGCACTGATGCGGCTGCAGGAGACGTTCTAGTAGCCTTCTTTTTTCTTGTCTGCTCAGAGGGCTCTGCCCTTTCAGAGGATGATGGTGAACTGGTGATAGCAACAGGTGTTTCTATAGGAGAGACGACTGTAGGGGATGATGCTGCAGGAGAAAGACATTGCCTTTTCTAAGAACAAGGGTCAGATTCTGGGGACCCTTCTTCCTTTGTTTTACCCTTCTCTCTCCTAGTTGCAGACCTAGTTTGTACCCTAGTAGAGGATTCCGGTGGGGGAGCTGCAGGACTAGGTGCTATAGGAGTAGATGACCCTTGCCCTGTTCTACTGGTAGACGCAATTTCTTTCCTTTTTTTCTGAGGCCGTGGGGTAAGAACCCTAGGAGGTTGTGGAATTTGCAAGCTCTTTTGAGCAACGAATTGTTGCCATGAAAGAGGTGAGAAATCTCTCAAAGAGCACTCAATCAGTAATTTGATAAGGCCATGGTGAGTAATAGAATTATCTTTCCCCTGTTGGGTTCTGTGGGCACTTTGTTCTAGAAATTTTAATAGAAAATTCAGAACATTTACAACTAACCCATGCCTCATATGGCTTAATAATTTGAAATGATGAGAATGTAGGTAGGAGAAATGACCTTCACAGGTCAAATACCTGCTTATGTAAGTAGCATACTCTGAGTAAGGAGGAGGGAATGATATGCGCTTGCATCCTTGCTTGAAGACTTCCAAAGGTCCATCAGTGGGCATTGAAAACTTAGCCCTTGCAGCGGCAGCATCTGAAGAAAAAATTTCTCCAACGGCTGGAAGCCCGGTTACTTCAGCAATTCTGTCTTTAGTTGCAACAACCGTTAGACCCCATACAGTAGCTTCCCCTTCAGAAAGGGTTCTCAAAAATTCTCTAGCAGCCTCCTCATCAAAAATATTTAAACTCAAGAAATAATTCAACCATCCACAGAGGCTGAATGCATGGACTGTTTGAGGATTTTGCAATAATAATTCATGGGTTACAGGCTCATGTCGCACTAGCTGACCACCCATGTTCACAGTTGAACTCAATTTCTTGCTGAAAATTCAAATTCTCTATTTCCCTTTCTTCTCTGGTTTTTTTCTTCTGTCGTGCTGTCACATTGCTTTCTTTCCCAAAAATGAACTTTTGAACAAGCAGTTTTAATCGTAATTTAAAAGAAAAATATGCAATAAAGAAGGACATGTGATCATATTTGGAAAGTACCAGAAAAGTATTAAAGAAAGGTCATTTGTGCAGTTATGGTAGTGGCAAAAAGACAGGTTTTAAAAGGTGGATTACCCCGCCCCCTACTTAGAGTATGACATGTGTCCTCACATATACTAAAAAATAGGCTGAGATTTTGTAATAATGACTGGTACTTGACATAACAGTAAATGAATAGAATAAAATAAATCAAATATGCGATAAGAAAAGATATGGCGTACCTTTGATAATTGCACATACGTGTGAAGAAAGATGACGATGTCTGCATGAATTGACAGTTGGGAAAGATATCTTAATTAAGGGTGATGTGGATGGATGAAGTAGATGGGTGATGTGGGTGGATGAGATGAACGGATGGAATGGATGGATGGGATGGATGGATGGAAGATAAAGAAGTGAGATGAAGGCGATAAATGAGAGTGGATAAAAAAAAGGGTTTCATTTTAAAAAGAAAACCTTTATTATGGGCATGCTTTTTGAAAATTACGGTGAAGCTGTAGGAAAAAGGCTAAAGCCTTCTGCTGCAGGAAGAGTAGCAGGAGGAACCTAAATGAACTGCTGCATGAATTCTTCTTTTGAGGCTGGTTTATGGTACAACTGGAGTCGGTAGCCATTAACTAGCAATTTGAAACGGACTGGATCAATTGTCACCAGTTGTACAGCTCCATTGTCAAACACATTTTCAACTTCATAGGGGCCAAGCCAGCGTGTTGTCAGTTTACCCTGGTTTTCTTGATATCTGGAATTATATAACAGAGCCCAGTCTCCAGCAAATTTTTTTTTGGTTTTGATGTGTTGATCATGCCATTTTTTTCCTTTGTTGTTGGATTGCTTCGGTGTGCTGCAGGGTGGCTTTTCTCATTTCGTCCAAAGCATTTAGCTGTAGGAGATGGTCCTTCTATGCTGCAAATATTTCCATATTGAGTTCAAGAGCTGTCCTTAAAGTTTTATGCTCAAATTCAATGGGCAACATGGCTATTTTCCCATAAAGCAGCTCAAAAGGTGTAAACCCAGTTGTCTTCCATGTAGTTCTGTAGGCCCAAACTGCTTTAAGAAGTCTATTGCTCCAATCTTTTTCTATGGATCTGCACTGTCTTTGTGAGGATCACCTCAATTTCCCTATTTGTTACCTCCGCCTGACCATTGGCTTGAGGATGATAGGGGCTAGATTTCCTATGTTTGATTTTATAATCATTCATGAGTGCAGTGATTAGATTCGATGTGAACTGAGCTCCCTGATTAGTTACAAGCTCTATGGGAACTCCAAATCTAGTGAAAATTTGTTCATACAGAAACTCAGCAACTTTGTTATCCCGAGCATGAGACATAGTTTTTACCTCGACCCATTTTGTTACATAGTCCGTGCAAACTAGAATATATGACTTGCCATTTGATGGTGGATCAATTGGTCCCACAAAATCCATCCCCCATTTATCAAAAGGGGTGACTATTACCTGCGGATATAGTGTCATTTCATTGGACTTAGTTGGTCTTCCCATACGCTGGCATCTGTCACATTTCCTTGTATAGGCTACAACATCTTTGTGTAATGTTGGCCAATAGTACCCTGTTGTAAGAATCTTCATCGATGTTCTTTTTGCTGCAAAATGTCCCCCACATGGTTCATCATGGCAAGCATGCAAGATATCATAAGTCTCATCTTCTCTTACACATCTTCACATTACTTGATCAGGTCCAGTATAAAACAGACAATTTACAATCCATGAAAAATTAAAACTTTTTTTCTATTAACAACTTCTTTTGTTTTGGGGAAAAGTGAGTTGGTATTCTATTTGCTGCTAGATAATTGGCAATGTCTGCATACCATGGTGTATGTGCAGCAATGGAAAACAAGTGTTCATCTGGGAACCTATCATCAATGACCTCATGTTCAATAGGTGTAGCTGATTGAAGTCTTGATAAAAAGTCAGCTACAACATTAACTCTTCTTGGTTTGTCAATGATTGTAATGTCAAATTCTTGTAATAACAGGAGCCATCGTGCCAACCTACCAGAGATGGCAGGTTTGTTCATCAGATACTTGATTGTTGCATGGTCAGTATGGACGAATATCTAATAACCTGTGACATAATGCCTAAATTTATTCAAATCATACACTACTGCAAGCAATTCCTTTTCTGTAACAGTATAATTGAGCTCAGGACCTTGAAGGTTCTTGCTAATAAAGTAAATAGCATGCTCAATTGAATTTTCTTTTTGACTTATAACTGCTCCTATACCAAAATCAGATGCATCAGCATGTATGTGAAAAGGTAAATTCCATTTTGGACCTTGAAGAACGAGGGCTTTAGTAAGCAAGTCCTTTAGTTGCAGGAATGATTTTTCACAAGCCTCTGTCCACTCGAATTGAGAATCCTTAGTTAACAAGGCATAAAGTGGACTGAAAATTTTACTGAAGTCTTTTATAAACCTTCTATAATACCCTGCATGGCCAAGGAAACTTTTGGCATTTTTTTGTTTTGCAGGAGTTTGTAAATTCTAAATAACTTTATTTTTAGCAGGGTCGACCTGAATTCCATTCTTTGAAATATGATGACCTAGGACAATACCTTCTTCCATCATTAGAAAAAACTTTTCACTGTTTAGAGACAAATTTTTCTCTCTACACCTTTTCAATACCTTTTCTAAATTCACCAGTGCCTCTTCAAATGTGACTCCATAGGTAGTGAAATCATCCATACAAATCGCCATACAGTCATGAGATATAACAGCAAAGATACTAATTACTGCTCTCTAAAATGTTGCTGGTGCATTGCATAGACCAAAAGGCAAGACCAAATAAGCAAATGTTCCCCATGGACAGGTAAAAGTGGTCTTATCTTGATCTTCAGGGTCAATTTTTATCTAATTGTATCCGCTATAACCATCTAAGAAGGAAAAATATCTTTTTCCAGATAGTGAGTCTAATACCTAGTCTACAAAAGGTAATGGAAAGTGATATTTTTTAGTGGCATTGTTCAACTCTCTGTAATCTACACACACTCTCCATTTTCCACCTTTCTTGAGGACAATGACTAATGGAGAAACCTATTGACTGTCAGAGATTGGATAAATAAAACCAACATCAAGCAACTTTTGAAGCTCACTTTTAACTATTTCTCTAAGTGCTGGATTGACTCTTCTTTGGGGTTGTCTAACTGGTGAACAATCTTCTCTGATATATATCCTATGAGTAAAAACTCGAGGATCTATTCCTTGCATGTCCCCATATTCCAATGCAAAAGTTTTATGCTGTTCTTGTAGCATTTTTAATAAGTCAGCCTCTTGAGATTGTGACAACTTGCTATTCACATTCAAACAATGATCTAGAGACAATTTTATCTGCTTAGTGAGATTACTCATAGAATCTACAGGTGATGTTTGTACCTCTTGTGGAAGAAAATTATGAAAAATCATTGGAAGTTTAGGCAGTGAACTTTCAGAATCTTGTTGCTGTAGGAAACATTGTAGATGGGTACCATTTGGATCAGATGGACTACCCGTATCAGAGTTATACTGTAGAATTTGAAAAAACAAAGAATCCTCACTCTGAAGTTGTGAGAATGGATCATTTTGAATCATCATTAATTGGGCCAAAGAATTGGCTTCTTCAGTTTCTTCCCCCACATCTGGCCAAATAGGTTGGGACAAATCTGGTTGAGGTCTAGCAGGCGGATACAAGGCCAATTTCTTTGTGGACTGTCCATCAGAAATAGTCATATCTCCAAAGCGACATCCTATAAAAGCATTAGCAATTGCTAACCATGGTCTACCAAGGATAACTAGATACCCTCCTAAAGTTGCCTTAATTGATAATATTGTAAAGTCAGCTGGATACTCCCAAGATTCAAGAGTGACAATTACATCTTCCACTATCCCATCAGGTTTAACTGTGGAGTTGTCTACAAGCTGCAGAACTGTGGGTGTAGACGTAATGTTTGAAATATTCAAGGATTCCATAGTGTGCTTTGTCATGACATTAATGGCTGCACCTAAATCAATCAAAATATTTTTTACAACTTGGCCATTTATATGTATCTGCACTACAGGACTTCCAGGGTCAATATACTTTGGGATGAATACATTTCTCAACATTATATCAACCAATTTCCCTAAGACACGAATTGTTTAAGGATCTTTTTTCTTTCATCCAGGCTTCTTCAAACATGCCTCTTTAATAGCTTTTCCAAAAATGGGAACATCTTTAATAGCCTGAAATAAAGGAATTTGAATCTATACATTCTTGAGCTGATCCAGGATGTCAAAAGTGGGTTCTTCCATGGATTTAGATGCAGTACTTTGCAACCTCTGAGGAAAAGGTGGGTTGTCTTGATTTTGCAAAACAGACTCCTTAAAAATCGTATCAGTTATGGGCATATGCTCAGTAGGAACAACAGGTGCAGTAGATTCTTCAAGGGGAAAATCTGGTATTTCAGTGATCAGAGGTAGTTTTGGAGCAGGTAAAGTGGTTCCAGACCTCAAATGAATGTCATTAATGTTTAAGGCATAAGCTTAATATTGGTTTGCTTCGGCAAGATATGCAGGTTGCTATGGCTGCTGCTGTTACTTATTATTGGGATTTGGCAACGGCTGGGCAGGCATAGGCGTTTGTTTTGGAAGTGCAGTATTTGTGGCAGTTGCTGTAGGAGGTGGCATAAGGGCCTGTGGTTGTGGCTGTGGAAGCTGTAGGAATCCAGGGGACTGGTTTTGCCATTGCTGAGGGCCTCTCCATTGAGGATTTTGCTGCCAATTTCCTGAAGGTGGGGTCCATTTCCATTGTGACTGCTACCAAACTCCTTGAGGAGATTGCCATTGTGGGTTCTAATAATTAGGCCAACTTAGTTGAGGTGGATTCCAGGGTGGTGGTGGTCCATATGCATGTTGCCATTGGTTATTCTAGCCAAATAAGGATTACCAAAAGTTAAAGGATCTTGAGGCATACCTTGTCTTTGGGCCCATCGTCTCCTTTGTGCAACAAAGAACACTTGATCATCATCACCTTCTATTGGCTTGAAGTTAGTAGGTAGTTGTTTGGCTTCCAAATTAGCCACCATCTTGCATTTACAGTCACGCTTCTTCTGTCTGCAGTATGGACAGAACTTGGCCAAAACTGCCTCAGCTTCCTCATGTTTCTTCCGAGCTTGCATAGTGTCCAGTTGTGTAGCCATATTATTAATGATGTCCTGCTTAAAGTCAGATAGCAAATTTGTTATCTCCATCCGGGAAACTCCACCATAAGAAGATTTCCCCATTGTAGCATGATGACCTCGACCTTTTTTAACTATTGCTCGAGAGTAGTTATCACATATTTTCTTTATATCATCCCAAGGCAGTTGGGTTATATCACCTCCTCCCATCAGGTCCAAAGCGTCTATACAGGCATCACTGATTCCCCTTAGAAAGAGTAGTTTCTGAGAGTCCTCGTTAAGAGTATGGTTTGAGTTCCTTTTTAGTGAAAACAAAAACCTGGAAATATAATCTTCCAAGCTTTCATCCTCCTACTAAATTCAAAATATGTCATCACCTTTGCTGGCGCTCTTACAATATTCCTTATACTTTTCAAGGAATTTCGTCTGCATGGCTGCCCAACTATCTATAACGCCTCTTCCCAGACTCATGAACCACCTAAGAGCTCCTTCCTTCGAGGTGGAAGGAAATAACTTCAGTTTATGAGCATCTATGTTGAAGTCATAACTGCGACAGAGAACATCAAATTCAAACAGAAAAGTTTCTAGGTCCTTCGTAACCAGGCCATAAAATTTTGGAAGCAAGGAAGAGGGGATGCTTTTAAGATTGTCAATATCTCTCTGGAGAACAATGGGAAACTCAAATGTAGGAGGTGGATTATTAGGTGGATTATTTGTCATGTTTGGTTGCTGAAATAACAGAGTGAATGGATTTTCCTCAGGTTCGTTATCAGCTAGGTCAAATGGTAGTTCAACAAACAGGTTTTCAGGGATGAACCTTCCTAGTGCGTCTCTTCTTCTTCTATGCATGCAATACGTTGAGTAGTGGCTTGAAAGATTTTGAAATTTTTTGACTAGCAAACTAAACTAATGCTAAAAATGACTTCTGACAAATTCCTAGCTAGACGCCATCCCCGGCAACGGCGCCAAAAATGGTCACACCCACAAAAGGATATGAAAATCACAATAAAACCTTTCTTGGAAATTGGACATTCCAACAGGTGACTAATATCTCTCTGTGGATGTTCATTTACTTGTCAAACCAGGGGACGTATACTTTAAATGGCACGGAAAAATATATGCACTAGGAACTAGTTTCGGTCAAATCTTAGTGGAAAGAAATACTGGAAAGGAATTCTATCTACGCTACAGGAAGGTAATACAAAGTTCTTTAACTCAACTATGATTTGATTAAAATAGAAACCATAACAACTATGACTGAAACACAAACTTTGAATTGGCCTTATGCTGCAGGAACAGACATAGGGATGGATTCTCTATGCTGTAGAAGCAGTACAAGACTGAGTTTGTATGAAAACTTCAAAGATGAAAACTAATTGAAGATCAACAAAAAGAACGACTAACTAACTAGCTACAGATACTTACTAAGTGGGCCCCCTTAGCAAGCATCTACTGATTACACAGATGCTGAACTCAGAACTTCATTAAACTTTATTCATGAAAATAGAATGATATACATTGTTTTGTTGATATGGAAACTAACAACAAACTCTATCTCTTGTCAAACAGATTCTGCTTTTCATTATCATATTGACTCTTACATAATATCTGCTACTCTGTTTCTATCTTACTCTAACTATCATCTCTCCCCTCACGTAGGAGGAGAACTTTATTTAAAATCAGGAGAGCAACTAACTAACTATCCCAATCAAAGAAAGACGTGGAAGTAAAGTGTATCCCAGAATCAAGGAACAAACTTCATAATGAATTTATGCGTTCAACTCGATCCGAAGAGAATCTAGCGCTCCACTCTTTCTAGATTGACTGTCATTAAAAATCTTTCCCAACGGTTTCGGTCAAAGAGTCTTCACCAGAGCTTCCTCGAAGTCATGTAGGAAATGAACTTTACTGCAAGGCCGAGATCGGCTGCGCTTGACTCGATCATTCTTCAACAACCTGCGAAACAGATGCGAAAGAAAAGGAATATGGCACATACACGATATCCGTTCATTAATCACACATTTAAATTTATTTTATCATTCAGAAACTGTATGCGATATACCAGTCATTTAAGGAGTCAACGGGGCAATAAATGCAATCAAGTCAACACAATAAGCTGTAGGAATATGAAAGTATTTTGCTACAGGATATCCCCATAAAAGGTTTCAAAAGAGTTCTAAACAACCACAAATAACAAAAGTAAAGGCATTAAAATTTTATCATAACATCCAAACTATGAGCACATTTTAGGCTCATCACTCACACTTGTTCTATTGACATTTGTCGAAGGTAATGGTCCCATGTATGGATTGTATAAGTGTGAGTTTTGATAATCAATCGGTATTGTAAGGCTTTGAAGATTCAATTGATTTGGATTACTCATGATGTATGGATCAAGTTTGTTTTCCATGTTCCTCTTGTGTTTTGACCTTGTTGCAAAAGTGACCTCTAAGGTTCTTAGGACCAATGATGAGATGAAAGATGAAAAAGGGGGGATGATATGAGTGTTGAATGTTTAGGAACTTTGGGTCAATGCTAGACTTAGGGTTTGATTTTGATTGGTTTGATTGGATAATGAACTTGTAAACCCTAAGATGTTAGATGTGATCTTAGGATGAATTTTTTCAAAGGATTGCTAATTTAATTAAATGAATGAGAAATGATGCATTCCCATATATCTAACTAAACAAATGATATTGATTTGGTTTAAGGATGTACCCAAGTCTAGAATGATGTTTTCAAAAGCTCTAAAGTTGTTTGGATGGATGAAGATGATAAATGTTTGAGATGGATGAAGTGTTTTATTTTGATCCTAAATGAACCTAAGAAGGAATTGTTTACAAGGCCAAGGTTTTGAAGAACATGCTTTTCCCTTCAAACCAAAAGATCAATGTTTGATCAAAAGACCATAAGACAAAAGATACACAAGCACATGTGTTGGCTTCAATTTATTTCATCTTGATTAGTAAATTTCTTTTACCACAAACACTTTCTTGATTAGATTTTCAAACTAAATGTCCAATGTCCTAACTTCTTCAAACCCCACAAGATATGTTATGTGGAAATTTAATGAACTTAAGGCAAGGGTTTTCCTATTGTTTACTTAAGGAGACAAATTGAGATGTAATCCAATGCTTAGAAACCTCTAAGGGTGTGAATCCCAAGGGAAAGAAATAACATATAGATTGAGTCAATGATATTTGACTCCAAAAGTGTTTGAAATTTGGATGATGTTTAGTGTTTGTTTTTTATTTGTTTTCGATCAAGCAATGCATTTTCAAATTGACTCACAAGCAATGCAACATCCTAGCTTAATGGGTATGTTTTTCTTGGTGGGCTTGCCTCATGCCCTTCATAGAAGAGATGATTTTACATGCAACCAAGGAAAAAATATAAAGGTATGTTAAGAATGAAGTCTTAACCTCTATATTTCAACCAAGATCGGACATGGCAAGTAACTTCTTGGAATCTAAGTTCCAATGCACCACTTTGATAAACTCGCTCAATGGATCAATAGGCCACTACAAACAAGGGTTTTATTTCAGACTTTCTATTCATAGGAGTTGACCCAACATGGCAAGAGTCCCCTTTCAGATCCATCTTGTCAGAGTCAACCACGTGATATTGGCGTTTTGTCCAATATCCAGATTTATATCTCGGCTGGAAATACTCTTGGCTTTAGAGTGTTACCGGTTGAGTCATTCCCTTGGGTGAGTACTTTTTCCCCAAGACAAGCTCTCTAGGATAAAAAAAAGTGAATGAAGAACAATATTCGTAACTCGATCAATCCTTGTAGGCAACAAGGAGAAAGAATATACGTAACAAAGCCCCCACTCACACTTGCACACTAGTTTTTTCAATTTTAAGCCCAAATCAAAGTGTGGAGGTGATTGCTTTATCTCAACCCAAAGTCATGGAAAAGACCTTTTGATTCTCAAGATCACTATAAAGTGCGAGAGAAGCGCATACATCCTTTTCTAATGGCTTTAGTCTAAGTAAGCCTTCACAAACAAACAAAGCTACACTTGTTCTTTTTAAACCTTCAAAGCAATGTGTGAGTTCATTTTAGAGCACCAAATCACAAGTGAAAAGACATTTGTTCAATTGTTTAATCCATAAACGAAATCTAGTAAGTTGTTGATCTTAAGGTTCTTTTTAATCCTTTTGCAAGAAATAAACAAAAAGAATCCTTTGTAAACCCAAATGAAAGCTAGTGTCCTAAAGAAATAAAAGGATGACAAATTCTTGAAGAAGTGTTAAACAAACACTTAAAGTGTTAAAAAAACACTTTGATTAGACAAAATATCATCCCCATGCTCCTCTTTCTTTTGATTTCAATTCCCAACCTACAAAAGTGATCAAAACGTTAGATGAGATCAAAAACAAAAGGATATAGGGGTTAGATGAATCATTTACCAAAGCACCTTAAAACTTAGCCAAGTTATCATGTGTTTTTACTTTAGATGCAAATTTGAAAATTTTAACTCATTAATAGTTAAGAAACAACTACACCATTGGATAGCTTATGAAATTCTACCCTATTTCAAAAAAAAAAGCATAAAAAAAAGACCTTCGTATGACCAAGATATGGTCATTTTAAAACTGACTCATGGGCGCTAAAACAATGATCATGGGTGCTATAACAATGATCACAGGCGCTAAAAGAATGATCATGGGCGCTAAAATAATGATCATGGGCACTATAAAAGTGATCATGAGCACTATAAAAGTGATCAAGTGCGCTATAACAGTGATCCCAGGCGCTATAGCAGTGATTATGGGCACTATAACAGTGATCACGGGTTCTAAAACAAGGATTTATGAACATAACTATAAAAAAAGGCAAAAATTAAAAAAAAACGTGCTAGAATCTGACAATCAGCCCTCCTTCTAGCGCCAAAATGTGAACCCTCAATCTAGGTACTTGCAAAACAAAGACATTAAACACCTTAAGTTAGATTTTACAAGCATAAAAAAGGATTCCCCATGAGATTCATTAACATAGGTCAAATTAGGAAGAAAATAATGAAGAACACAAAATAAATCACAAAAACAAGATTCAATCCTAATTAAGCAAGCAAACTCTTAATCCCATGGGGGAATTGGTGCCAATTTGATGTGAAAATTGGCCCTTTCCAATCCCTAAGATGCAAGTTGATGATTTTTGAGGAATGTTGATCCACTTTGATGATGAATGTGAGAGCTCCAAGCCAAATCTGCAAAAAAGCCTAACTAAGAACTCAAATGATGGATGAGAATTGCTAAGTATTTTAGCATGGTAACTTTGCTTGGAATGTGGATGATGAAATAAGGATATGAGCTCTTTATTTATAGATTGATAAGTTGAAGAGATGTCAAAATTTGATCAATATGGGACAAAGATTCAACCAATGATATGATGCCACTTGTCAACATGTGAGAGGATGAAGGTTGAGCAAGTTTTGAGGATTGTGCCAATAAATGCATAAATTTGAAATTCAAATTTGTTGAAATGACTTGTGAGAGGGAAGGGAAAATGCAATAAATTTCACTTGGCTCAAAACAAAGGACATGTAAGATGGAGTTATTGCCTTGTTGGAAGGACATGCCAACTCATATTTTTGAATTCAAATTTGGGAATATTCCTTCAAAGATGCCTTGTTTTGAATGAAAATAGGGAATTATTAAAACAAATAAATGATTTAATTGTGCAAGTTGCAAAATATAGAGGATTTGAGTGATGAGGATTAAATTAATCAGGATTTGATTAATTTAAGGGGATATTTAGCTGATTTGACAATTTGATTTAGATTTTTGGATTAATTTAAATCAAAAAGAGAGGAATATGATAAGAGGTTAATTAAATAAAGATTTTGATTTATTTAATTGAAATGGATCGTGTTAGATTAAATCAAATAAAGTTTTAATTTATTTAATTTAATAGATAGACTTTAGAGATTTAATCAAATAAATTGATTATTTAATTAAATAGTGATAATTAGATCAGATGAATTGATTTAATTAACAAGGGAAAGTGACTTAATTAGAAAAAATAATTTATTTAATTAAGAGACGAATATTGATGAATTTAATTAGATAAGGGAATTTGATTAAACAGTTAGACCTAGGGATGATTTAGGAAGAAACGATGTTAGTAGATCAAAGTGTGATATCAATCTGTATATTTTCAATGTCTACATCTGTAATTTTTATAATTCAAATTTATTTTGAATGCTAATAGATGATAGAAAACACATAAACAATGGCATATCATGAAATAATATTATGGGATGTGTGTCTTTCTACAACTATTCTAATGTGTAAAGATTGAAGTACATCATCCAACAATTATTTTAATGTGAAGGATAGATGAAATTGATCATCTATATAAAAGTATTTTTTTGGATTAAATATTTGAAAGAACTAATGATCACAAAGAAGATTTAATCAAGCACAAATAATGCATAAGCTCCTCCTCATTTGATAGATAGTCAAGGGTCTCCTTATAAAGGAGAAATATCCAACCATGAGCAAAATATCCCTAAATAAGTAAGGCAAAATATCAGGAGATATTTAACCTGCATAATAAATGCCATGAGATATTTAACCTGTACAATAAATGCCATGCCTAAGTAGGCTTAAGTCAAGATATGTGAAGCAAGCATTAATTACACTAACAGCCCCCCTTAAGCATAACTCAGGTGGGCATGGATAAAATGGGTCCCAACTACTAGCTTGGTGAGGTACCCATGCACAAAGTAATCTCTCATGAAGTGGAGAAAAGTAGAAAACCATGTGGGAAAAAACTACCCTCCAAAAGAGAGAAAAGATGCATGAAAATTATACATGTGAAGAAGTACTACTTCTTTCACTAAGTACAATCTATGATTTCCTCCATAAGAGAGAAAATGATAGAAGGTCTATGAGACCTCCCCATAATACATGTCTTGCTACATTAAATTTGGATAGTTGATAGAGGATGTAGATATAGTTCCAAGAACACTTCACAATGTTCCTTCCCTTGGGAAGAAATGAAACCAACTAAAGATGCAGGATATCTTCCCATGTGAGAAGATGTATGTATGATCTTGAATAGAGTTGAAGCTCATCCAAGAATGATGATGATGGTGCCCATAATGTCTTCGAATGTTGCTCAGGAATCTCCAAGTCAATGCTAACATGTGACAAATATTGATGGAATGAATCAACTATCATAGAAGATTTTGTAATAGGGACCACAAGAATCATAGATGTAAGGGGATAACTAGAACCATAAGAATTTGAGATTGTCACTATAGAAGCCGATGTAGGTGAAGGAAGAGCAATCTGTATCTGAAAAAGACAAGGCTAATGCAACTTTATTGAAGTTGTCATAAAAAAGAAGATTGATGTCCTCAATGTGTGCTTCCATGTCAATAATGTGGGACTCTATGAAAAGACATGAAATTTCAGGTAGATATGCATCCCAATTAGCAATGCTAGGAAGACTAATATCCTCTTGCAAAGAAGTGTTGGAAGCTCTCGAAGAAATGACTCTGAAATCCGATGAAGCAATAGGAGGAGGTGGAGGAATGATGATTTCCTCTATGTCAATTGGATGCTTTTTATCTGAATCATGATGCATGATGTGAGTTGTAATCATAATAGGATCATGCGGTAAGGGAGAAACATTGGAGTCTCCATGTATTTCCCAAATTTTGATCCATAATGCATGTGGACATTCAATATCCATGATGAAATACAAAGATTCATCTAGAATATGTAAACTGATTAATCAACAAATATGATCATGAATATTAAACCATTTAACCTTTTGAGATTGTTTACCTAGTTCTAGGATAAGTCCATACAAATATGGCATGAGATTATGGAACCTGAGATGTTTAGGATTCCTTCACACCAAGACTTATAGAATCCTAGTTTTAGGTTGATTAGAGAAGAGTGGGTTTCATATCCCATGATTACAAACAGGTCAATTCCTTAAAAAAATAGAAAATCAAATATTAAGAACCCCTCCAGATAAGATAAGCCCCCTAGTTTTGATACTTTATAAGTTAGTGTGTTTTACAATGAGAATCTAAATTAAATTTTCTCTCATAAATTGTTAAAAAATTCAAAATAGCTTCCCTCCTTTTACAAAAGTCAATTTTTGATGATAATCAACAAGTTTTAATATTTGCAATAACATTTGTTATCAAGTACAAAAATTTAATGCTAATCATCACAATTGAATTAAATAAAGGAAACCAGGTCAAGTTGATCAGATCTGTGGAGATATTCAGAGTGCTCCCTGATGCAAATCAGTGACCAGATGCAAATCCCACCTCGAATCTCATTCCTTGTCCTCTTGCTATCTTGGTGTAGGGTCTTTTGCGTAGTGACATGGAGCCTCTCTAGTGACACAAAATTTACTACCTAGTGCTCTTAGTCTACCCCTTTTCAGATGATCCTCTTTGACTCCAATGGATGGCATAGCTTAAACATCACACACTAAGGATTTGACTTCTTACGTGGCTCTAGGTCCCACTCTTACACTATTCTGTTGGATTCTCGTCTTCTGTTTCCTGTTTGTTTTCTACTGCACTCCTCTGACTTTGAAAATCATGGTCACTACAACTTCTGCAAAATCTAGCCATCACACTCATTGATAATGAAACTGCGGTTAAGTTTGAGTAGAAATTTTGAATTTGCCTCTCCTGCTCAAGCAACACCAGGAGTATTTATAGTGCAAGATATTCCTTCCAAAACATAAAGCTAGTTTGATGTCTTTTTTTCCCTGCTACTACTTCTAACTTCTTATGGAAGCCTAGCTTGTTGTTGCTTCTTTCTTTTTTTCTTCTTCCATTTGCAAAGCTGTAGACAGTTAAGTTGGAAATCCTCTAGAAAACATGTATGCAAAATGCAAAAGCATATATAGGGCATGTGAATTGTTTGAGTGGATGCCTCAAATAAATGTAGTCTCATGGAATGTTATACACAAAATGTGTTTTTTGAGAAGGATTTAGAAACTTTCAACTAAATGCAATTAGCAATTGTAAAGCTAGACTCTGCCACATTTGCCAACATTCCTTGTGCCTCTACCAAAATGGGAGCTTTGGAACAGGGCATGGACATCCATCACAGGACAATGGATAGAGGGATTTTGTTAGATGTTGTAGTCACAACTACCATGGTAGACATGTATGCAAAAATTTTGGAATCATAGACAAGGCACGAGAACTATTTGACAGAATGCCTCAAAGAAATATTTTCTCATGGAATGCCCTGGTTGCAGGACATTAAAAAAATGTCTTTGTTTAAAAGGCTTTAGAAACTTTCAACCAAATACAATTGGTTGGTTTAAAGCTGAACTCTACAACCTTTTCCAGCATCCTCACAACTTGTACCTAATGGGAGCTTTAGAACTGCTCTGGTAGATGTGTATGCAAAATGTAGCTATATATTCATAAAACCTACACATTCAACTTTTGGAGTAATTTCGATACCATAATTGTAGTTATAATTCATCACATAAATTAGTAAAGTGTATATGAGATTACAATTCATCATACAAATTAGTGAAGTGTATATAAGATTACAATTCATCATACAAATTAATGAAGAGTATATGAGATTAGGAGAGTTGAGGAACTTGGCTTAGATGATGTATATGTTTAGGTTGAAATTGATGAAATAATATTGTGGATATGCTTTATGTGTGTGTGATTATTGATGTTATTAAATTGTGACGATATATATTCAAGATAGAGTTCTCAATGTGGTTGTTGTGTGAATATGTCATTCTATGTTTGTAAATTCATGGGTTTCAAGTCTATGTTGGAATCATCGTGTATGAGTTTGATCTATTGTGGCACAATATGCATTTGATCTAACCACAAGAAAGACTCTATGGACTAAATTGTTGATCATACTCCAGGCCTCAATGAAGTTGTATAGTCACCAATTTATAGAGACAATAGCTCCATGGTCATTCATGCATAAAGTAACATAGTGGTCATTTTGGTGAATCAAAAATCCAATGATGGCCATCTAGTACAAGTGGGATATTTTATATCTCTATTACAAGTTGAATAGCATGTCTTTCCATAGTGAGGTGTTGCCTCTGATTATCAAGGTATTCTCAGGATGATTGCTATGTTAGTTTAAAGTTGGATAATGTTGATTGGGTATAGCAAGGTGTTACATTGTAATCAAGATATTTCCTTGTTAATATGTGTTATGGCTCATGGTGTGGTTGTAGCCCCCCAAATTATGTTGAATGTAATTATGACTCAAATGTTTAGAGACATGTTTGTGTCTATACGCATGCATGTGTGTGCATGTGTCAATTGGTCAATATAGTGATATTGAGTTCTAGATTGGTTGATGGGTGGATGCCATATTTTTCCTAGATTGGTTAAGTGGTGAATTTCATAGTTATCTTGGATTGGTTCTAGAAATTAGCTACAAATTTTCTTAGATTCTAGAATCACTATACCAATCAAATGGGTTGAAGACCTCTAAAAGGCCACACACCTCAGTAGCATCCTTATGAAGTTGAATTGATCATTGTCATGGTGTATAGGAGGAAAAGTAGGCATGATACTTGGATTGACATCCAAGAAAATTAATCTACACTCTAATATTAAATTGGTAACACGTTTTCCTACATTAGATGAGTCAATGAATAACTTTTGTTACAATAAAGATGAATGCATATTATCTATAAATTTATGAATCTAACTACAATTATATTTGACTATTGTAATGAAATTTGTGATATTTGTTCACCCAATATGTTTATAGGAGAAAGGGATAGATTTTCTTAAGGACTCCATCAAAGATGTGTAGTAGGAAGCATTAAGGACTGTTGGGTCAAAGTTGACAATCATTAAATTATTGGTTAAGGATTAAGAAGCCTGTTATTATTATTTTCCTTAAGGCATTAAGTTGTATAGTTTAGAGAATTGTAAAGGATATATGTTAATAGTTAAATATTATAATACTTTGTGTAAACTAGTTGTGTAAAATTTGGCCCATCACCTAAAAGATAGAGTTAGTTTTCGAATACCATGATTCTATTGTGTGATATAAATTACTTAAGGCTTGTATGAACTTCCTAGAAGGCTTAATTACTAAAAGTTCATTTTTATTGGGATATTATATTGTTTTATTGTCATTTTCTAAAGCTAATTATGAAACCTTTAAGGATTAATACCTTCCTATTTAAGTACATTACTTTATATTATTGTTTGGGTTTTAATTTATAAGGCATGTGGCATGATTCTATAATGTTCCAGTTAGTGAACCTAGCTACTTAAGTGTACTTGACCTAGAGGGAATGATCTAGACAATTGGAGCCATGGATGGTTAGAGGCTAATGTGTAATATTTTTGTAATTCCTAAATTTGGTAAGTAATTCTCTTATGTCATAAATTGAGCATATACCCTAGATATAAATCAAGTCTTATAGATGATCAATATTTATTAAGAGATAATTGTATAAACCCTATGGATAAATCATAAAAGGAAGTATTACCATAACTCTTTGAGGATAATTATTATATCCTAGACTTAATCCATTATCCTATGGCTCTTTGAAATATTTAATGATTTAAAGTTTAAATAATTTAAGTATTGAAGATGTGTATGTGTAGGTCATGATGGGCCAAAAAGTGGCAATATGATGGGTATGTGGTTAATGACTTTGTTTTACCCAAAATTGATGAAACAAATAGGATTTTTAAAGGAGAATCTCAAATTTCCACCAATATAAATTATTCTTTACTTTGAATTTAATAAATTATTATTATTCATTTTCTATTTGAATTACGACTAAAGTCCTGATTGATAGGCTGATTGAAAAACATCTATAGCTTTCAAACATTATCACATTTTTTGAATCCAAAACATGCGTTGTATTATATTATTCACATACTATAGCATTAAAAAAATAAAAAATGAATTTCATGAAGTTTTGACCAAGTTAAGGTGGTCAGACATAGGAGTTTTTTATATTTTTAAAAAGTTGTAAAATAAAAAATTCATAATTAATTATATTTACTTGGAAAAGAATTATAAAAAAATCTGCATCACATTGGGACATGAGTCCTCTACTTATATCTAAAATTTTATAAAAAAATATTATCATTTTATTATGGTTAGGGTGGTCAAACAGACACCTACTTATTTTTCCTTGAAATTTAAGTACCTCTGCATTGAAATTTCAAATTTTCACCAAATAGTTTTTTTTTTTTAAACAAACCTAGTAGTTTAGAAACTACATTCAATTTTCTATAGATTATATTCTTACATATTTTTGAAATAATATAGGTAACTTATTCAATTTTTTATGTCAAGTTGTCTAACTCTGATTTTTTTGAATTTTTTGCCACTTAAGGGCATGTTTTTTCCATGATGATCTTCCACATAACCAGATGTTTTCTCGAATTAATTATAATAAGTCTGTGAGCCCCTTTGTGATAATTTCTCTATCAATCATATACTTCAAGATTAGATTCCTTTGTAATATTGAAGCCTAATTTTGTTTCCAAGTATTAATAACTCCTAACCATCAATTCCTCAAGAAAATTGTTGACTATGGATGTCTTAGAGTTAATCTCTAATGGAAAAATTTCCATAAGAGGAAAGAAGCCTTGGAAATAATCCTAAGTCAAGAAAAAACCCTGTTTATTATTCTATCAAGTGAAACATAAGTCATTAATTGACTAGAGTTAAACATGCACTTATGCCTATCCTCTAAGTGGGAATTAGAATGTTGCTCCTATATAAAAAAAATTGTAGTTATGTTAACATTAAAAGGATCTTCACATCCACTAGGAGTTTTCATGTGGAGATTGTTAGTGGCACTAAATGAAGTGATAAAAAAATAGGATTCACTATAATAATGTGCACCATATTACACTTACATGAGGGGAAAAGTTTTATTTCTATTTTCAAGAAATTTTTATTAACTTTTTTATTTTTTATTTGAGTTTTTGGCAATCTAGAATATCATGTTGGATTTTAAAAATTAGATGCATAGAGTGCAATAGAAATCACTACTAATATTCATTGTTGGGGTATCTATCAGACTTATTTTATGATAACTTGGATGTTTAAGTAAAAAATGTATGAAATGAAAAATTGAAGTAGGAGTTAGAGAAAGACAAAATAAAAGGTGAAGAAAATTCCAAGTTAAATGGAAAGATGCTTGTACTGTAGGAAATGGGAGAGGATGATTCACAATTATAGTTGCTATTTTGTATAAATTTTTTGTTTGGATTAATTGTATTATCTTTTACCTATGTTAGGTTAACTATTTAATTGCATATTATAGATTAATCAAGTATTATCTTTTATCTATGTTAGGTAATTGGTAAAGAAGAAATATTTAAATTTTGGGTATGTGTAGGATCATCATGGAAAAAAAGCCTTAAGTGGCAAAAATTCAAAAAATCAGGGTAAGGCAACTTGACATAAAAATTTGAATAAGTTATCTATATTATTTAAAAAATATGTAAGAATAGAATCTGTAGAAAATTGAATGTAGTTTCTAAACTACTAGGTTTGTTTTTAAAAAATCTATTTGGTAAAAATTTGAAATTTCAATGCAGTAGGTACTTAAATTTCAAGGAAAAAATAAGTAGGTGGTTGTCTGACCACTCTAACCATAATAAAATGATAATATTATTTTATAAGATATTAGATATAAGTAGAGGACTCATCTCCTAATGTGATGCATATTTCTTTGTAATTTTTTTTCAAGTAAATAATTAATTATGAATTTTTTATTACAAATTTTAAAAAAATATAAAAACTCGTATGTCTGACCACCTTAACTTGGTCAAAAATTCATGAAATTCAATTTTTATTTTTTTAATCCTATATTATGCAAAGCATATAATGTGACGCATATTTTGGATTCAAAAAATGTGATAATGTTTGAAAGCTATAGATTTTTTTTCAATCGATCTATCAATTATGACTTTAGTTGTAATTCAAATAGAAAATGAATAATAATAATTTATTAAATTCAAAGTAAAGAATAATTTATATTGGTGGAAATTTGAGAATCTCCTTTAAAAATCCTATTCGTTTCATCAATTTTGGGTAAAAAAAAGTCATCAGCCACATACTTGAATCATATTGCCACTTTTTGGCCCATCATGATCATGCACATACCTTTTATGAAATTCATTGGAAACTATAATATCATCTCAATTCTCAAGAGCATTGAACTCATATCCTAGAGAAATTATTCAAAATTTAACATGTGATTTTATGTCAATAAGAAGAACCAAACTGTGATAGAAAATTTGGTAATCCGATGAAGGAAAATGGACAAAGCTGATGTTAAAATGATCCCTAAATATGATATGGGAATGGTCACAAAAGAATGCCTAAAACAAAATGTGAAATTGTAAGGGTATGCAATTTTTGATGTAATAAAGGCTTTATCACATATTAGCTCTAGTGGATTAATTAAGTGTTATTTTTATCTCTTTTATTGTCCTATCAACATACCTTAGGAAAATTATTTATTTTTTCCCTGAGGAAGGCCAAATATTTAAGGGAGGGTGTGGTGTGGCAAACTCCTTCTCATGACCGGTATAAAGTTAACTTTGATGGTGTTGCTAAATGAAATCTAGGTCTTGCTGGTTGTGGGGAGTGTTACGTGATTCTCATAGTAGGATAGTTTCTACGGTGGCTCTCCCTTTGGGAACCTAGACAAACCACTTTGTAGAAGCTTCTATAACCTATTATGGCTTGAAGCTCACTCAAGAGAAGGGTGTTAGAAAAATCTGGTTGGAAATAGATTCTTTAAATATTATTAATTGTCTTAAGAGGGTACATCCTTCTTCTTGGTCAATTGAGCATATTATTGAGGATGCTATTTTCATATTGAACTCTTTTGAAGAATTTTATGTATCCCATGTTTATCACGAAGCTAATCACTTAGTTGATTGCCTTGCCAATTTAGGGGTGTCCTCTACTAATCGTTGGGACTCTCAAGATATCACCCCTATTGAGATTCAAAATCTTGTTAAATATGATAAAACATCACATGATGGATAGTGCTTTGGGAGTTAGAGGAGTTTGGAATCATGATTTTCTCATTAATATGAAAAGACATGTGAAACTCCACGAATGTCTTGATAAGTATGGAAAAGCTTATGTAAAGATTCTGATTGTAATGGCCATGATGACTTCTAGTCCTTGTGTTACTAGTTTTACATGTATGGATTATGGGTGTTTGGTTCTTCCTCCTCCTTTGTATCTAGAACTTTCATTTTCATTTGTTGGAATTTCTTTTCAAGGAGAAAGTTGTGTTCAGTCATGTTTTGGTGACCATGGGGGGTGATAGGTGCAGACTGGAACCTATTACTTGTGGAGAATTTCAAGTGAATGGCATTGTTTGGGAAATCTCAGAGAAGGGAACTCGGGTTACCCATTTTATGTTGAAGCTTCATGGGTTTGAATCACAAGTTTCCAATGATTTTGTTAATGGTTGGAATAAAAGGGTGTTGAGAGTCTTTGAGTTAAGGATCAATATTAGAAAGAACCTAATTGCAGAGATTATTGAGTTATCTTTTGAGGGCAAGAAATTTTATAGGGTTTGGTCAACTTCTAAGTCAACTTTGGTCAATTTCATTAAAGGGAAGGAAAGGGTGAAGCTTAAGAGATTAGCTTGTGGAGGTTATGATTGACATTCCATTAAGCCCATTTGGAGGGAAGTTGCCATGGCCATTATGAGATACTTCACTATGGATGACAGATTCACTGCTATTTATGGTTATCATTTATTATTGCTTAACCACTTTAGGCATAATAAACTAGCATCTTTCCCTTTCTATTTTCTCCTTTCATTGGAAAATGGAATTATGGAATTTAGAAAATAACCCAATAACCCCTTCCTGCATGAGGGTCTAATGCTTCTGATTATGGAATATGTAAAATTCAAGTATGTACTAGAAGTACCTAAATTATACAGAGCTTGTAAGCTTCAAGACCTATCATTTCTAGTTATGAAATGGGTAATTACTTTGAAGAAAAGGATGAAGGGGGTGAAGATTCAAGTTTTTTTGAAGATGACTCTATTTCTCTAGAAGATTTTGAAAATCAACCCAAGAAAATGGGGAAGAAAGAGGCTATCCCCTCTTGGTTTGGTGGTTCACATACAGATTTGGACATTGAGGAGCCTCCCTTAGTTAGGTTCAAGAGTAAAGGTTTGACTAAGGTTAAGAAAGGGAGCCATATTTGTAAAAAGGAGGAGTCATCTCTTCCTTTGAGTGTGAAAAGAAGAATTCTAGTAGTGGAAGGTGAGAAAACGGTTGAGGGAAAGATCTCAATGGGGAATAAATCCCTAAACCTCGAGTTGGGTAAGGAGAGGGAGACTGTCTTTGTGGTAGAGGCGATGAATGGTAAGGTGAAAGTCTAGGGTGATGTTGTGGGTGAGATTGGTAAGCTTCAAAAGTTGGAGGATCCTAAAGTTGTTGTTAATGTGAATAGGGCGGATATTGACTTGGTGAACTTGGATGTCTCTCTTGCCAACACAAAAGTGAGAATGTCTTGTTGTTGAACAAACACAAAAAGTTTTTTAACCTATCATAAGCCAATGACCAATTAGAAATAAACTATTTGGGGAAAAGTAGGGACTTAGAAATTGTTATAATATTCCACCATCACTATAACACAAAAGATTATCAAAATCATAAATATTTAATAAACATGTGTAGGAGAAACAAATAAAAAAAGGCATCAATCATATAGCTAGGTAAAGGAATAAGGATGAAACCCTAATTTGAATTTCTTAGATTGATTGTCAATGTTAAGCATTCTAAAACACTATAAAGAGATATAAATAGGTTATTCCAAGAATGGGTGTCAATAACACCTCTTATTAGGGACTTAAATGTTCAAAAGGTACAACAAGAATCTAGAAGTCTCTAATAGAGCATACCAAACCAAGAAGATATGGAGAAGAATATTTAAATAAAGCCACAAACTAAAATGCACAAGAAGAATGTACAAATATAAATTAAACATAAAAGAAAAAGAAACCTAAAACTTAAAGGCTCACAATGAATAACATTTCCCACATATTAGAGACATGCAATTACAACTAGGAATATTCTAGCATACATATGAAGTTACAATGGTCTATACAAAAAATGTGATACACAATTCTAAAAGGACATCTTATACACAAAGGTTATAGGAAAACATAAAACTAATACCTCCCTAAATCAAAAACAACATTTTAGATTAGTTATTCCATTCTTTTTATTATAATTTTATTACTACCTAGCTAAATATAATTATTCTCATACATTCAAGAATGTACACATGTGCATATTTTGGTTGAAGATCAAGAATAAAAATTAACTTTTGGGCCCTTATATGAATCAAATAGCTCACTAAGGAACACATAGAAATCTTTCATATTAATATTACCATAGTTGCATCAAGTATTTATGCTAATATAACATGGTTCATCATTATTGGAAAGTGGATCTATCCCAACACATAGGAAAAAAAAATTCTTCATAATTTAATGTTTTGACATTGTCCTAAATGCAAACCACTTTACATATATTAATATCAAACTTAAATGCCTCATATTCAAATGTTGCAAAATTACATACTAGGCTACATGATTTTTATAAAGAAAACTTTTTATTAGGAAATCCCAAACAAAACTCTCAAATATAGGAAAATTCTCTTAAGTAAACTATATTGGGTTAAATATATAGGTCACCTAAAATGTGTTGCTCATCTTCTTCTTCATTTGCACAAAGATCCAAATATTACTTCTACTATCAATTTGGTTAACTTGATTAATGTTTGTAAAATATTATTGGAACATGAAAAACTAATGCTATAATCAAAAATAGAAAAAATCATATACACTTGAGCCATATAGGTAACCCAAACCATCATTTAGATAATTGAAGTTAAATATGGAAAGTTGAGGCACCACATGTGAAGGACCTAGTTTTTCATATTATGGGCTCTTTTATTTTGTATCACATTCATTGCAACATGCTACATGAGACTCATTACTATAATCAAATTCATTAATAAATCTGCTAGAAAATTTATTAAGAAATAATGCTAAATTGACTTCATTAGTAGTTTATTCATCTTCTTTTGTTAGAACTTCTCTTTTAGCATATTTTGTAGCTAATTGTTGTAATGCTTCAAACCAAAGGAATAAATCCCAATATACTATAACTTGGTCATTAACATCACAAATATTTATAGGTAACTTATAGACTAAACATCCAAATCTAAGGGATATCAAACAATTTTGGATGTAAGATGTAACATCATTGATACCCTAATGGTTTCATCGAAGTTTACCTCAATAATAAGCCTATGAGAGACTTAAGAGATTCATCTCTTTTAAAAAAATATTATACTTAGGATCAAAGACTCCATGATAAAATCTCAAACATTCTTATATAATATATCTTACATGCTTAGGGATATTTATCAGAACTCAAAGTGATATATCTAATAGTAAACAAATAAATTGATTCATTGTTATTTTCTAAATATTAGAAAGTTATGCAATTAACCTACTAAGATCAACTTCATCTCTAAACTACTCAATAATAGTATTTTGAAATTTTTCGTAATATGAAATATAATTATCTAAGAAGCTAATATAATTATATTTTACATTACCCTTCTAATAGTGAAAAAATAGTTTCAACAATACATCCTTAACAAATATCTTGAAATAATTCATTAGACTAACTAAGACATGAAGATGCACATTACGTAATGTAAATCACTCCCATTAAATAAGGACAATTAATTTTTGAATGTATTAGGTATTGAATTTATATATTTAGATATTCCATTGAACTTAATTTTTTTATTTATCTTAGCAAGAAAGAGTAGCCTTTCATGATGAACTCTATATAATTATAGGTGAAAATACAAAACAATTAATTAAAAAATACCTTGCTTAATCTTGTAAATTTCTTCTATATTTAGAATTGTTATTGATAGAGACAAACAATACTTCGTTGATTACAGGGATTTGAGGGACTACCCCTATGAAGTACACTTATTTTTAGATTCGCCATATGTTTCTCTCAAGAATAATTTTCTTAGAAACATTCCCACTAAGAACCCATATTCAAATACATATATTATGCGCCCATGTAATATATCAAAGAACCCATACAACTCATCACTACCTAATAAGTGATGCTTTGAATCATCAAGACATGTAATAAAGAATAATAAGAACCTTAATAATTTTGAAATCCTCGGATACATTTTTTTAATGTCTTGCAACCAGGGCATTCCATGAGAAAAGATTTCTTTGAGGCATTTTGTCAAATAGTTCTCATGCCTTGTCTATGATTCCAAATTTTTTGCATACATGTATGCCAGGGTAGTTGCAACTACAACATTTGACAAAATCCCGCTATCCATTGTCCTACAATGGATATCCATGCCTTGTTCCAAAGCTCCCATTTTGGCAGAGGTGCAAGGAATGCTGGCAAAGGTGGCAGAGTCTGGCTTTACAACTGCCAATTGCATATAGTCGAAAGTTTCTAAATCCTTCTCAACAAATGCATTTTGTGTATAGCATTCCTTGAGACTTCATTTATTTGAGGCATCTGCTAAAATAGTTCACGTGCCCTGTCTATGCTTTTGCATTTTGCATACATGTCTACTAGAGGATTTCCAACTTAACCGTCTACATGCTCTGCAGATGGAAGAAAAAAAAACAAAAAACCAAGAAGCAGCAGCAAGCTAGGCTTCCATAAGAAGTAAGAAGTAGCAGCATGGGAAAAAAAGACATCAAACCAGCTTTCTGTTTTGGAAGGAATATCCTACACTAGAAATAGTCTTGTTGCTGCTTGAGCGAGAGAGGAAGATTCAAAATTTCAACTCAAACTTAACCGCAGTTTCATTATCAATGAGTGTGACAGCTGGATTTTGTGGAAGTTGCAGTGACCATGACTGTCAAGTCAGAGGAGTGCAATAGAAAACAAAACGGGAAACGAAAGACGAGAATCCAGCCGAAGAGTGTAAGAGTGGGAACCAGAGCCATGCAAGAAGTCAAATCCTTAGTATGTGATGTTTAAGCTGCACCCCTGGAAACAAGCATGAAAACTCGCCAGGAAGTGTCTAGGTCGCCTCTCCTCCAAATCGCAACAAACCACATCACAATAACACATAGGCAGAGGAACAGAAACGAAGGCGAGAAAAATAGAGAAGACAGAGGATACAAAGGAATGCATCACCCTGAAAACTTCTTTGATAGCTCTGATACCATAAAAGAACTAATCAAACACAAATAATGCATGAGCTCCTCATTTGATAGATAGTCAAGGGTCTCAAATATCCAATCATGAGCAAAATATCCCTAAATATTACAAGGGCACAATATCAGAAGATATTTACCCTGCACAATAAATGCTATGTCTAAATAGGCTTAGGTCAAAATATGTGAAGCAAACATTAATTACACTAATAATACTCTTGCAATTATGGTATTGTATATAGGAATTATTTCATTACTTCAAATTTGTTGTTTAAGATATAATCTCAATCTCATTCCTTAAGGATAATAGGAATTTGCATTCAATAGAACTTTATTCTTGATGATTTTTTTGTGAACCATTCAACTTCATCAATAAATCATAAATCACTAAACAACATCTTTAAATTTAAAGTAGATTAAGGAAATCATAGACAAATGTAGTTTATAATTTTGAAGATAAATTTTTTATGAGATGAATCTTTCAAAATTCTTTAAGAGTGATGGGAGTGTTTAAATATGATAATAATTAAAAAATTTCAAACATATAATTGCTTCAAAATTCAATTAATATTTAGAATATTTATATGGATCCTCTACTTTATATGATTAAGTATGTGAGGCCCAAATATTATTCAAATAATAGTTGTGGTTTGATAGCAAATTTTATCTAGTCTTTGATATTAAGGAAAATGAAAGCTCTAGTCTAGATTATAAAATTTTAGTAGTATGATATTGGTATGGTGTAGAGTTTACAATTTTACCCTTTTTACTTCTCTACATTTAGCTTATTCAAAATTACCTAAGGTTTTTATATTAATTTTTCTTTTAACCTTACTTTAAGGTGAATTAAGGAGATTAATATGGTTCTTCTCTTGTCTTGTACAATTCTCATAATAGAAGTAAAGAAAAAAATCTGGGGAGACAAAACTTGTCTCTAAAAGAGAGAAAATAACAAGTATGTACAAGTGATGGATTAAAAATAACCAAATCAATCAAAAATACATAATAAATACACCCCATAAGAGAGAAGATAAATTTTTTTTTTCAATAACCTCTAAAAAATAACTCTTGTACCAATGATGAGTGCCTAAAGATAGAAAAAAATTACTTTCTGTAAATAATATTTCTCCAATTAGGAAGAAATATATTCATTAGTGTTTGTAGAAACCATTCCCACAACTTGGATAAATAGGAAACCCAAATCCAAATGTGTGTCTTTAAATACAACTCTAATGTCCTTATGCTAGGAAAAGATGAACCCTCCAAAATAGAAACTAAATCATCAATAAAAGAAGTGAAACTATAAGAGGATAAATTTTGAACTAGATTTGAAGGCAAAAAAGATGTGATGATGTCACTACCATCAAAGATATAATGTGAAATTTCTCATAAATCTTCCAAATTAGAAATGTGAGCCTCCATCATCAAAGATAAATTATTTGATAAATAGGAATCCCAATGAGATATATTTTGAAGACTAGGATTATCCCACTACAAAAGAAAATAGAGGTTCTCAAAGAAGCAATATAGACTCCAAAGTAGCAATAAATGGTGGAGAGGTGATACAGATAGAAGAAGGAGCAATAAATGAAGTCTCCATATTATCATAATGTTCAAGAACTTCAAAATATTCAAGCTCATCTAAAGTATTGTCATCAAGTGGTATATTATTTGCATCACCAATTGGTATGAATCAATCCATAGTAGGATCATATGAGAATGGGAACATACAATAGTCTACATATATCTCCCAAATCTTAGCCCAAAGTGTATATGGGCACTTAAGGTTCAAAATAACACACATAATATTACAATCAACACTAATAATATTACAATCAACACTAGAGTAATTTTATCCTATAACATGATCAATATTATTTTTTAATATAAACTTTCTTCTAAGTGTATGTAATAAAGATAAGGCAGAGGATTGAGCAACCTAGAATGTATTAGAAGCCCTTTGTTGGCACTCATAATTATCTTTATTTAGAATTATTATACAAAGATGAGTAGAAAAACCATGATACCTTCTAAAATAATAAGTTTAGAGATCAATAATTTCAATATGTATATCAATGCTTTAAAAAAATAAAGCCTACCTATCAATGATAGTATGTTTTTTCTAGATTAAATTGTGTATGATTTGTTTGCATCATCATTTCCGATCACACTTTGTGATGAAGGGAAGGGGAGAGGTTGCACAAGAATTGAAATAGGAATTGGTCGACTTTGGATGGAGGTTTTTCACTCAGATTGCAACATGCTACATATAAGAGGAATCTAGGAAAGAGGAGAAGAGAACATCCAACTAGATGCTTTCGACCAAGTACAACCACACACTTCCAATCGAGTATGAAGAGTACAAAGAGAAAGTACTGGATGATACACCATTCGACAAGTTGGAATATGACAAAGTACGAGGTAGTGAGAGAAATTTAGAAGAAAGTAAGAGAGAGGAGAGAGAAAATGAAGAGGAAGAGTACAAAAGGAAAAAAATAGATAAGGAGGTGTTGAAAATTGAAAA
>VDFB02389842.1:0-14686 GCA_007258455.2 Sequoia sempervirens
GTGTATGTATATGTACAATGTGCACATCCTATTTAAACAAATTTAATTTTGTAAGTTTGTATGTTAATTTTGTATAATTTAATGCAGGTGCACTTATATTTGACATCATGGATCAATTTAACATTGATGATATCCTCAATCCACCACCTCAACCACCTCCACCTCCCCCTCCACCTCTCACTCCAGTACATGCCACATCTGACGAGGTTCGCTTGTGAGCCCGTATAAATGATTAGGTTGCATCCATTCAGAATCAAATCAATGCTATGCAGAGTCAAGCATTGATTCCTCCTCACGTTAGATGTTTTGCATCTGCGATGCAAAACATTGTGGATGCCATCAGGACTATTGATTTTGATCTTGATAGGCATCAACGAGAGAGAGATAAGATGCGGAAATTTTATGCAGACGGTCTCTCATATAAACAAAAGTTAGACCTTAAGATAACAAAAGCTCACCTAGCCCCATACTTTCTCGACCCCGTCACTCGGCAACCCATTCCTGCCAATAAATCTAGAATATCCATGAGGTGGTGTGTGCATCCCCAGATGAGTGCACAATTTTGGAATAGATGGTATACATTTTTTGATAGTCCACCACATGCTAATTGGGAGGTCCCATTGTATTTTTTGAGGAAACTATATGTAGAGTTTGTTATGGGGCAAAAGCCCAATTATTTTGATTTAAATCATTTTAGGGTGTTGGTGGTGACATGCCACAATAGAGGTTAGGGGAAAGGGTTGATCCTCAATGCCCAGTGCATGCACAACTCCTTGTTGCTACTCCTGGTCCTCCCATTCCAGCACCTGTGCATCAGCTTGCGGTGGTCTCCACATTAGGATCCCTTAGTACGCTTTCCGGAGATCTTGATCAACATGCTTCTACGATAACGAGCAGGGAGCATAAAGACGATGATGATGGAGGAGTGTATTATGGATCTAGTCCAAGTACCACTCCAGGAGTGTTGAGGGCCCCACATGTATGTACTAGTTGCCACCAATTATGCTATGGACCTGATCAGGCCACACCTAGTTCAGGTGGACATTGAGACTCTAGTGGTTCATCTAGTCGCCTTAGTTCATTTGTAGAATTTCTTACAACAAACCATCACCCTGAGGACACCGCGACACAGGTATAAATATGCATCTACATGTTGATTTTATAAGAATTTTATTGAATGTATATATCAAAGAAAAGTTTGCAACACATTTTAACAATTGAACTATCTGATGTATAGATGACACTAACAGTGGGGCAATCATCTGCTTAGCAAGTACATGTATCGACACCAGTCCTTGTCACCAATTCTTTTGGGGTATTTTAATTTCAATTTTCTAAATTATTTATGAAATGATTTTTAACTTTAGTTTTAAATTTATAATTGAATCATGAACAAATGTTTAAAATATTTATATGTTGGTTTAGGGGAGTCAATCAGCTTCCACATTGATTCCACCTGAGGGGTTGTCGAGCACTCCTCCACTATCGGGCGTCATAGATTAGGGGAAGGTACATTTATACTGTAAATTGTTTAAGTTACATTAGTGTAGTTACAATTATGAATTTTGAATTCACTATATATCAAATGTGCATGCACACTTGTAAATATTATAAGCGTTAAAAATGTCTACATGTATGTGTAGGTTGATACAACAATGAGAATGGGATCCAGACAAACCTTAGATGTTGTGGCTACTCATGAGGCCTCTGATTTTCAGGTTTAAAAAAATTTCTACACAAAATGTGCAAACTTGAATATATATATTTTAACCTAATTCAAGTATGCATGCTTTAAATTTGATATTGTAGGACTATGTTAGTGCAACTTTCTGCCCTAACCTAGTCATAGCTACACCTGTAGGAAGACATGCAGAGTAGGCTCCAGATATCATGGTAATTTAAGGGGATGTCTTAAGGGGTCATCTTAAGGGGTCATCTTAATGGGATATCTTAAGGGGTCGTCTTAAGGGGATGTCTTAAGGGAATGTCTTAAGGGGATGTCTTAAGTATAATATTTAGGATATGTGTTAATACAAAACATCTTAAAGGGATGTCTTAAGGGGTCGCAATACAACATCTTAAGAATATAATTGATTTAACAATAATTTATGCATGATATTTAGTGATTATAAAATCAAATATAAAGTTTCAAATTAGGAAAACATGCACATTTAACAAACAAAATATATAGAATATTGATTTAGATACATAAAAGTACATAGAGTACATAATTGTGTATGTACGTGTATTTGTAATTTGTACAAAATGTTTAATTGTGTAAGTATGTATGTACATATATGTCATCTCAAAAAAATGTTTACAAAATTGGATATGCCATCTAAAGAACATCTCAAACTTGTGCCCAAAATGTAGTAGGTCTTCATGCCACCTGATATCAAAAAGGTACAAGCAATATCAATGAAATCATCAAAACATACACATTTTAATTTATATAAAACTATCTATATGTACACAACTCAAGCATCCACATTTAAAAGTATTCCACACTTGTGTGTAGGTTGAATCTAGGCATCCTCTCCTTTTTGTTTCAAAGTATGATCTATCAATGCAATGATGACTTAAGGATACAAAAAAGGATAATAAATAAATTTTAACTATTAATGTACAAGCAATATCAATATATAATCAAAACATGTATTTGAATATAATTTAACTAATTTTACCTATTTTTACCAAGTATTCCATGTTGTCTAGGTTGAATCTACATGGACTAGATCCCTTTTGTGATTATGGCTTAAGGATCTATAAAAAGACAATTTAAATTAATTTCAACTAATAACACACTTGATCAATATAGAAACATGTATTTAATCTATTTAAAAGGACAATATATAAAACTAAAACTATATTTACATGTATTTACTTATTCCATTGTACCATCTGCATTCACTCTTTTTTGCAATGCAACTATGATTGTCTCATGCTCTTCCATAGAAATTGTCCATAGCACTTTATTTGCAGGTCTTCCACGATACCGATCTAGTTTTATATTTGTTGCCACCACCAAATGTGAATAATGTATAATATTTTTAGGTTTGCCAATCTTCAAACGTAATCATTCTTTCCCTGCTGTATTTTCAGAGCTGCTGCTAACAATCACCTCCCATCCTATGGGAAAACATGAAAACCATCATCAAATAAGTTCTCAAAATTTTCTTAAGGATCAAAGATTTGTTCTGAAATGCTTAAGGGGTCAAAACTGTTAACAAAATTTGCTTAATGATACCACTCAAGTGGATAATGTGGGATATCCACTCATCACCTCGAGTGGATATTTAAGTGTTTAGTCTCCCAAGCACAATGAGCTAAGCAGCCAATATTATGTTTCTCTCGGCCCCCCAAAATAAATAAATAAATATGCTACATGTCCTCAAAAATTGATTTAATAACTTGTACAAGGTCCAAAGGTATAAATAATTTAGTATTACAAAAATAACTTAATAAAGTGGAAGTAAAATGGAAACAACAAATAAAATGTCTTCTTACAGTCTCTAAACACGCCTGTGAAAACACTCGGACGGTTTTTCTTCAATAGTTCTTTCATATTGATCATGTGCTTGTGCAGGTGTCAACGATATTTTCTCCCACTGTTCAACCCATTATGTATTTTTACATGCTTCCCAATCTCCTGAGATACAAAATTGGTAAAAACATGCAAGCTCTCTTGTCCAGATAGTCCATGTACTTGCTGTCAAACTCCTAAATGAATGCCATTTAGTATATCCACTGATTGTCTCACAGTCAACTCTAGGTACAATGTTCTCTTCTTCAACCAACCAAAAGAATCGATGAACTGTAGAGTACTCACTCGAACCAGGTGCATATAATTTTGTATTACACCAATCCACAATCCCATGCACATCTTTAAATTTAACTACATCTTCGAATTTTAATTGTTCTCTAGCAAGAATTATTTTGACACACACACTAGCTCCATCATTTTCTCCTTTACCATGCCCAACTTAAAAAAAGCTCCATATATGCTAGACATTAAGTTTCTTGTGAACCCTACTTAACCAATAGAAAATTCGAGCATTCTTGAACTGCCCTGTACAATTATTTGACCATATGAGGTGTTCTTTTATATGGATTCCTCTTTCTCTTAAATTTCTATAAAATATATTGAAATAGTATTGAACAAACTCTGACGAGTGTAATCGGTTGTCACTCAAATAAAAATGATACTCCCTCAAAAAATTTCTATCATCCTCAGTGCTATCATCTGCATGTTTATAAACAATATGGAAAAACATAGCTACTTGCACTGAATTATAATACTGTGATTGAATTTCCTCTTGCAGAGCTAGAGTATAATTTTCCATAAAATCAACCACTAAAAGTATAGTACCAATTGGAAATGTGTTTCTACATGCGCGAAATTGGCCATAAAGCCATCAAGCATGTTGAGAGTGCATGAAATATTTTGGTACAATCTTATTCAAAATCTCTACCCAAGGAATGCATGCAGCTCACCAACTTTTCTATAACTAAATCACAACGCTTCTATTTCCATCTTTAAGAATATACCATCTTTAAACATTTTCACATCTACTAATTGTTGCCCCAAAATCATTAATAACACTTTCTATGTACAAACCTTTAAGTAAGAATGAAATTTCCCCCATGTAGCCAATGCATTGTCCAAAAATACAAGAACTAAACAAAACAATTTTACTCATTAGATCTTTCACAAAAACAAACCCGGAATAAAATTCCTTCATTGCTTCCTGTGGCATTTTAATACCACATCTCAGATATAATCATGTTAGTATGCAAGGTACAACGATATATTAAAACACTCAAAAATGAATTAAACAACATGTTTTAAGCAAATAACAAGGAGACATTCATTGCTTACAATTTTGCCATATCATGGTTTACATTTTTCAAAAAAGACCTTGAATTATTTTTCAATACACAAAATTTAAACAAAAATTTTCTGCTAAATTTAGTTTGTTGTATCTGTTTTGGGTGGGGATCACAAACTCGGATCCCCAATTCTCCTTTAATGTTCATATCTAGCATTAGATGAAACCCTAGTATTATCATATGCCAATATTTTTTGATCAAAGATTTCCAATTCTAACATTCAATTTATATTAGACCTTTGGAGTTGGAGTAATCAAACCCAAATATCATTGGGCCGACAGAATCATTCTATACTCTCTTCTTTTTTTCCTTCTTAGCAATGTTTTAGGATATATTTTAAAACCTACTATTTGCTACCATTCTTTATTCCTAAAGCCGCTTATTATCCATAGTGCTGCTTAAGCAACCTTCTTGCTTCATTTTTATCTTTAGATCGACTATTTTTTCCAATAGATTGAATGACACTAGCAACAATAGACATAACATGTTTAAATGGTTTATATTTTCTTTTTGGTTTAACAAAAAAGCCTAACCTTTTCATTATTTTCCTCATGTTTTGCATTCTCATCAATTGCATCATTAGTTGACATTGAATTGCAAATTTTTTATGATAAAATAATTTGTTGTATATTTTATTTGCATGTGTTCTTATTTGCCTCCAAGAAATTTGACCAGGAAGATTATAGAAAACACCACTTTCAATTTTAAAAAAAGTATTTTCATTAAATTCAACATCACATTCTATATTTTCATCTTCATCTTCATTTTCATTTTCAACTTCAAAACGATTTACATTTTCATCTTCATTTTCATCAACAAAACAATTTTCATTTTCATTTACATCAACAAAACGGTTTTTGTTTTCATTTTCAACAAAACCTGGATCATTCTCATTTTCATTTTCAACAAATTCTGATTTTCATTTTCAACAAATTCTATAAAAGTTTCATCTCTCTAAATATTATCAATGTCAACATCGTTAAGTCCAACATCTTGTAAAACTTCTACATACAAATTTACCATTTCACTAACATGTGGATTTGAAGACGTACCTAGATTTGTGCATATTGAAACATTCTCCATAGCATTGAAAGAGGTATTTGAAGACATAGTAGGACAGTAGGACTTGCTTGTATAATCATATTCTTCTCCAAATTGTCTTCTTTCAAATTAGCTTCATCTACAACCATGGTCTCCTCAATGTTTTCATCTTCAATGGTTGTGGAATTGGATGCTCCCCCATCATTCATTGATTTAATTATCATTCTTCTTTCTTTTTATCTTTGTCTCTCCTCTTTTTTTGCTTCAATTTCTTCAGGAGTCAATGTCTTCCTCCTCTCATTATGAGCTTTATCTCCCATGATTATAAAATTCTCAAGCACAAATGAATGTCAATAGTGAAATTCTTCAAAAAATTCAATCCAAATTGGAAGTTGAAGACATATAAGGACAAAATTCTTCCTCTTGTGTTCCTCAAAACAAGTAGAAAACTAGCACAATTCCACTTTAAAAACTGTTTTCTTCATGCTTCCTTTGAAAAAATCAATCCATATTGCAAGTTGAAGACCTTTTGTTCCTCCAAACAAGTACAAAACTAACACAATTCCACTTCAAAAATGGTTTACATGATGCCTCCTTTGAAAAAATTAATCAAAAATGCAAGTTCACCACCTCAGAAGAAAAATACTTTACGGAAAATACCACCTTTACGCTCAGCTCATATACATGCAGGTTGCAATTTCACAAAGAAATTTCGAAGAAATTTAAATAAAAAGGTTAAAAACAAACGTGATCCAGTTTATTAACAAACATGATCCTATTTTATAATCGGGATCCCATTCCCAATATTAAATGTGGGGACCATTGACAAAGGAACGGGATCCTGTTTATAAAGCGAGATCTCGTTTCCCCTCACAATCCACAATACTAAATACAAAATGGGATTCGGCTACAAAACGGTAGATCTCGCTTCCAAATTTGTCTGGATTTTGCTTTATGGTCGTTTCGCCTCTGGTATTTTGTTTGGGAAAGATTGGGAATCTGAACCTAGGCCTTCAACCTTGTTTGACCTGCAAGTTGAAGGTCCTAACAATGTCAGAGAAAAATACCAAGTTTGGACATATGGCTGACGACTTTTTTGGAATAATTTTTTGACGAAATTAAAACCCATTTTAGATGAGACAATGCAGAGTCCAAATATGTAATTTTTTTTACAATTGGATTTGCTTTCTATTTTTCAATTAATTTCTGATGAAACTGGTCCATAAAATTTAAATATCAAGGTTTGTTACTATTTTAATAACTTTTGATCAACATAACATTTTGACAAATGGATTGCACGAGAACAAAATTCAGACAATTCTTTTCAATTTAAAAAAAAAATCAAAAAATGATAAGTTTAGGTCATCTTATGCGTGTTGTACTTGACGATTTTTCAAAACAACAAATATGCCTAATAAAAATTTAACAAAAAAAAAAATCAATAAAAAATTAGAAAAAAATATCAAAAACAAACTTTAGTGAGTCGCAAATAATTTCCCAAAAGGATGTAGAAAAATACGATAATTTAGGTCAAAATATGGATGCTCCATTAACGCAAGTAATGATATATAAAAATGACTTTTAAATAGTGGTTTTTAGGAAACCATTGAAACTCAATTTGTACAATAACTGGGTATTGGAAATAAATTACATATATTTGGAAACTAGAATCTGAGTACTACATTTTATGATCAGTGACTTTTTTGAAGATTCCATCTCTAAGTGCTTCAAATTTTAAGGTCAAATGTGTCAAATTTTGAAAATCAAGGAAAACACTTCCACTTTTTGGCCAAAAAGTGGACTCAACTTCTTGCTAGCACCCAGTATGGAATATGTCAATAAGCTCAATCTCTTTCACTAAGGGACTCTCATGACTAACATGCTTGTTAATCAAATTTTCTTTGCAAACTTAGAAATGAAATATACTAACATTGTGAAAAGTAATCTATCCATCTTATGTAATGCTTCAAGATGTAAACAATTGTCTAATAGATGTGATGATTTTTTCCATTGAAATGATTTTGGAATGATTTTTAAAAATGACTACACTAAATGGATGTTTAGATCTAGATGCATAAAACATAAATTCTTGAAACTTTCCAAACTGATATTGTAGGTTACTAGTTTGCCTAGGAAGTGTAGAAAACCACAAGAAAGCTCAGAAAAGTTGGTTTTTGTAAGCCTCCAAGGACTCATTCGCCCATGGGTGAATGGGTCCTTGTTTAGGCTTTTTTAAAATTGAAAAATACAATTTCAAAGTGATTAGATGTGTTCTCAAGTTTTAGGCTGTAACTTCTGTAACAAAATTTTCTAGAATTTGATGTTTAAATGCAAGTACAATGAAGGAAAATGATGAACTATATGACACTTTTTGAAATGCAATTTTGTCTCAATTTTTGAATATGAATGGTGAAAAGTACACTAATATGCAAAACACTATTCAAAATCAATGTGATATTATGTAATTTTTTTGAATTTTTAGATTTAAAATGCATGCAAAATGCAAGTTTACACCTAAAATGCAATGCAATTTTATGTGATATTTAGAAACCCTAAATGAAATGAATTAATGCAAATCCTAGATCTAGGTTTGAATGCACTCCAAATCAGAAATTAGAATGTTCAAAAGTTAGGTTCACCAAAATGAAACATGGAAAAATAGGTTAGGGGGTTCAAATACACAGGGTTTTATACTAAATTTGGGATATTTCACCAAAATTACTATAAATGGAAATGGAAAAATAAGTGTAATGAACCCACCTATTCTTCTATTTCATTTAGGAAATGAGATCCCTCAAGTCAAAATTCACTTACAACCCTTAGGTGAGTGAATTCTTTGAGGAATCTTGCAATTTCCCTTTTTGCGTTAGGACGGGGGTCTAGGCCAAACAACACTTTGGGGAGAAAGATTAAAAATAGCAAATCAACTCCAAAATGAAATCTATAACTTGGATTTAATAGATTAAACTCAAAAATGATGGAACCTACAAACTTTTTGGAGAATCTGGAAGAGATAAATCTTGGGTACCTCTCACAAAAAGGTGTTTTCATAAAGCTAGCGGACTGGTGCCTATGGAAAATGTGTCACGGAAGTAAGAGAACTCTCTAAAAATGGTTTCTAGGTTCTCTACTCATTTATGCACGTATACAGAATTCTCGATAAATTCAAGTTGCACGATTCGAAAATAAATTTAGGGATCTAAGTTTACGTGAGATATTAACAAAGGTGGCGACTTTGACAACTGCATTTTCCAGCTTTGATATCTTGACATTTCTTCACCTACAAATTTACAACACACAAGAGGGAAAAATGTTTTTATTACCGTGAATAGAGTTTGCCAGGTGTAAACCATTTTGGTGTCATAACCTTGAAATGAAAGTGAAATAGTATAGAAAGGGATGATGAATGTTTTTCAACTCTATATCGGCTCATAGGCTCATGGATGAAACTTTGATAATGGGTTTTAGCTTACGTAAAAGTAAATTTCAATGGTCTATGGGTCTTGAGCTTTTAGTCCTTTACTGCTGAAGCGATACTTTAATTCTTGATTGAATCCATGAAACCTACATCAACTTATATTAACTCCAAAACATGACTCGCGTAATTTTAATTCTTTGGATGTAGTTAACTGCAACAAATGATGAAGAAATCTGCTCTTGAATTCTATTGACAATAATCTTGGCTCTTGTAATTGATCTCTCAAAAATCTAATTGAAATCTAATGTTGATTTGATAAAATAACCTTGTATTTATAGTAATTTATCCTTAATTCAAATATCACAAGCCGACATTGAAATATAGATTTGAAAACATTAAAATACCTCCAAAAACATAATTTAAATTAGGGTCCTAGGTCTAAGTGAGGACCCATTCACCCATGGGCGAATGGGTCCCAGGTCACTTACCTAGGACACACATTGCTCAATAATAAGTGTTATGTTTAGGCATTAATGAATATCGGGTTTTCCTCTTCATAAATTGTAATTAATTAGACTTGGATTTTAATTAAAAGGGCCAATTAAGGAAAATTAACCTCAATTAATTAATAAAGCCCTAGATAAGTGTGAAAGTGTAAAGGTACACTCTACAACACCAAAAGTAAGGCACAATTAAGTCCTTTTTAATTAATAGGGCCCTAAAATTAATGTGAATTTGTAAAATACATATTACAACACTAAATTAAGGCATAATTCAATTCATTTTAATATTTATTACCAAATTAAGTGTGAAAAAGGGATACCTTTTCCTACACTACAATGATTAACAAGATTTGACAATAAAACATGAATTATGACAACACAATATCTTTACAATGAGAATGTATTGTGTTATGCCCCATGGATCAAGCTAGTAATGTTTTATCAAAATCAAATAGGTTTAAAAAATAAAACTTTAAAACAAAGATCAGATTTGGAAATAGGACACACACACATATTCTTCGTGTCTTATGTGAGTGTATACCCTTCTCCCCATGTGTATTGCATGTGTGTGATTGAGCCTTGTGACTATCTCCTAGCATGGTGGGGTAAACCTATAAGTATCACATGGTCAGGTGGTATGGTAACAACCATTGGGGACTGGAGGTTTGAGGATCAAGATTCATCATCATACCATATTCTACTTTAAGTTTTACTTATGCAATTAGTTACTTTCCTTTAAAAGAAAATTATGTGTAAAGGAAATTTGGGTCCTATTTGATATAAAATATAATAATATTATTATTGGACCTCTCTTTAAGATGGAATGCAAATAATAGATAATGGAAAGTGCATTAGTATTAGTTATGTGACTTGGCATTGGAATTGAGCATGATCGTATCATGAATGTTTATGCTTATGCGATGCAATGGTAAAATGATTTTTTTAATTTTTTAATTTGGGGTTAAAAGGAATGTAAGAACCTTTCATTTGGGTTTAAAAAGAATGTGTCTTAGAGTAGTCTTGGATAGTCTCATGGACCCATTGTGTAGTTTTCCTACTTCTAGGAGTTCATTCCTTGAGTTTAGTGTCATTTAGGACACTTTGGTAGCATCTTGTGAGGTATCGTAAAATACAAAATGTAAATTGGGTCTTTCATTTTAGGTGTTTTCTTGCTTAGAAAAGGAGTTAGGAGTGTCATCTGGAGGTGATTACACTCCTCCCTACTATCTTCTTTGTTTTGCTTGCTGACAATGTCCAACAATCAAGGAAATCAAACTCTTTGTTTAACCCTGAGTCATGTTTTATAGTTTTTGAGTTCTTAGAGTGTGGTAGATGAACTTAGGTGGTTCCTTAGTGCTTGGGCATCTTGGAGGTCATCCCCTAATATAAGAAATATCACTGCCCAAGATACTAGCACCCCTACAGGGACACTAGTGCTTGAGAGGTGTGCTAGGGACACATGTGCTTAAATAGGATTTAGGCACTCTAAAAGGACATAGGTTCCCCTAAAGGAAACTAGAATTGGGTGCTAGTGTCCCAAGATGTACTACTTTTAGTCCCTTTTGTTGGTAGAAGGTACTTCAAGGCCTTGTGCAGGGAAAAGTCTCTATAAATGAAAGTTGTTCCTCATGGTCTTAAGATTCTAGGGATGGTTTGAACATGTCCCTATGTGTCATATTTGAGGAGTTATAGTATCTTTTTCATTTTTTTACATGCCTTCTTTTGAAATTGTCTGATTGCTAAACCTAGGCATAGGGAGATTGTTCACCTAGTCTTGTGAAGACTTGGGAAGGTTGAAATCCTTCATGGCTAATCTTATTTGTGTTCTCAAAAATCTTCAAAGGTTAGGGGGTATTGTACGGTATTATTCTTTCGATTGTGTGACATCACATTGTGATGAGACATCATGTGTTGACCTAGTGTGCCTAGTTGCACCAATGTTTCTAAGTGTTATAACTTGTATTTAAAAAAAATCCATGTCTATTTGGGTTAATGTTTCATGGGTTCCTTGGTAGGGAATTATAAAGACCCTCCTATATTTTGACACTTTATATGTTTAGTGCTTTAGAAAAATTCCAATGGAATGAAAAAATGTAGTTTATAATTTTAGTGTGATAACATTTCCAATTGATCAATCATAAAAATATCCACTTCAAAAAAATACACTCAATTTTGAGTTGATTAGAGGTTGCGGTGGACGTTTTGGGCGGTGAATAGAATATTTGGGAATTGGAAAAGAAGACTAAATTAAGAATCTCACTAGTAGGAATCATGGGGTTTTATCCTCGTAACGATCACCTGCTCTTGACCGAGTAAACCCACAATAGTGGGTTGCAATTTTTTGCATGAAGAAAAAATAAAAAATGCCCATCAAAAAAAATAAAATGTTTTATCCCTTCAAATGAAGGGGGTTCGAATGAACCACCCCCCTTCGAATGAACCCCCCCTTCTAATCAACCCCCACTTTCAATGAAACCCCATTTGCACCATATAGGGGGGTTCGAATGAACCAAGTTGGAGAACTGGAGTCCTTGAAACGAGCTTCCCAACAACTATAAATTTGATATATTTTGCTTTTATTTTTTAGTTTTATTGAACATAAGTTTTTTCACTGAACTTGATGTTTGATGAAAAACCATTGTGGAAAAATAGTAAATTAGAGGGAAAAAAATTAAAAATATGTACACACTAGGTATTTATGTCCTCATTCAAACAAAAAACAACAATAATAATTTCAATACATACAAAAAAATGTTATGCTATTGAAAGTGCACCTATGCCTAAATTGTAATTGGTTTGACACCAAAACTTAATTAAAAGAGAAATATTCAACAAAATGTTATGAAATGAAATGGAAGAACTAGATATTAGTGTTAACAACCTAAATTCAAAAGAATCAAAATTTTATCCTTTGTAGAAAAAAAATTATGCGATTGAAAGTACACATCACTTTTTTTAAATGTTGTTTACTATTAAAAACTAGTTATCAAAGGAGACGCTAAAAATATTACAATTTAATTTCATTTAAAAAAAAAAAAATTTAAAATCAACCAAAATAATCTCACAAATCACTAGTTTGGATCATCTTCAAATTCCTAACAGTTTACCTACTATATGTGTCAGAAAGTGAAGATTTTACTCAAAATGTTGTGTTCAATGTCAAGTTTAGCCAAAAAGTGTAAACCACTATTGTGGGTTCACCCAAGGGCTAAATTTTTTTGTGGAACAAAAAATCACCCCCTTCAACAACAAAATTTTATCAAATAAATGTTTTCTCTTTTCACAATGAATGATTATATTGTTACCTTCTATGCATGCCACTCTTTCCAAGAGTTACACGAGATCAACCTCAAGTAGATCAACCTCCTTCAATACATCCTAAACACATAGACACATGAAATATAGGGACCCATATTCACAACAAAACTTGTATGTGCTAGTTTTTTCAAAAAATAACTCATAGAAAATAAATAAACCTAGGCCCAAATTCTAGAATGACTCTAATACCATGTAAAATTTTCCAAGATCTCTAGACATAATTCTAGTACTAGATCGAGCCATGTGAGACAATAAAGTGTACGTTGTACCTATGAGTTTGAAAAACATGCTAAATGGAATAATGAATTAACTCATAATATTGAGTACATATAGAGTAATAATTGTCTAAAAATAGTGGTGCGTAAAAATAGGCATGTAAGGTCACTTAATTTAGAACTAGCTTGAAAAATCAAGTGGCTAGATAAAAATGGAATGTGGCTAAGAATAGACATGTAACTCCTTAGCACTCCTAAGTAAGCTTAATTCCTATGCTAACAAGTGGCTAGTGGGCTTTGAAAACTAACTAATAACAAATAAGTGTTTTCTTCTACTATATTATTGTTGTTCTTCTATTGTTTTCCTATTCATGTTGTTTAGTTTGTTTTTCTAGTCCCATATCTCATGGTACTTATTGTATTTTCTTAATGGTTGCACGATTTCTTTATAATTTGCTAAGATGTTTGGTTGGAGAGAAGACAAGAAATTAGGGTATGATTTTGGCACATTTTTTTTTCTTATAAAAAAATAATAAATAAGAGCACAAAAAACACCAATTTTGCTTGCATATGATATTAGTCCAAAGAATTACTAGAGTTGAAAGGTATTAGTAATGAAAATAAGAGGAGCACATAAAAAAAGAATTTTTAGAATATATGACTTGAAAGTACACACATAAGAAGTCATTTGGAGAAGACGAATGATAAATATGAGAAAGTTGTTGAGAAAAGAAGACATAGGGAGTTTATAGTTGGGATGAAGTGATGGTATATCTCATAAAATAAATACTTCTATTTGGGACCTACAATAAGCTAAAGATGAAGAAATTTGGTCCTTGCAAAATTGTCAAAATGTCTTATTTAAGAAATATATACAAACTAGAGTTACTGGAACTGGAAGCTTTGAAAATAACACTAGTGTTCGATGTTTTATATTTATATTAATATCATGAAGAATAGTCAAGAGATAGTAGCTTGGAATTACAATGGAAGAACCATATACCACAACAATGAAAAAGGGAGATTGAGGAGATTTTGGATGGTAGGATTGATAAAAAAATAATACCAAAAATAGGTAGAATGAGAAGTATTTGGTGAAATGGAAAGGAAGACCTAAAGAATATCTATCTTGGATTTTTAAGGCTACTCAAGGCAGGTTCTCTTCATTTCTATGTATCCATTGGGAAGTATGAGACCCACTTTTCAAGTTACCTAGGTGTCTAACTTCCTTAAGAAACAATGCTACATCACTCAAAAGTACCTTATTTTAATTTGTTTTTATATTTGGCATGTTTCAATAA